>JABMDN010004314.1:0-11299 GCA_017165825.1 Hepsetus odoe
AACAGAAGTACTTCCGGTTCATTATTCTTGCTAGGTTCACGCTACTGGCGCTGGGTACAGCGGTGATAATGACCAGTAGGGGGCGCACAAAGCCAACCCTGCAGTCTCACCGCCGCAGCGACTACATGTTGGCTTCAGTGTTTCCCCCAAAATCATTTCTTTAAAACATGAAAATGAACATTCACAAAAGGAGTAATAATAAAGATTTACAAAGCAGCAATCTTTATAAACAGTTCACCACCTACTGCTGCACAAAAACATGCAATCCATGAAGTTATTAGTGTGAGATTCTAAAGTCCAGACCCTACCACACCTTTTGTGGTTCACAGGTTCTTAACTTTTGTATTGAATCTAAGCAGTTAACACACGTGTGTTGTTGCAGTGTTGTTTGATAAGTTTGTCCCATGCACAAATCATTAGTGTATCTACATGACGCAACTACAGACTCCTCCAATAGTACTGCAGCAACAAGGCCAATAATTTGTTTGTGCTATGCACTAAGGCTGTTTAGGTATGAGATCAATTGATGAATATAATATGAGAAATCTGATTTTTCATGTTAATTTCCTGGTATTTATATCTAGAAATTACACCAGACATAGTGCCTTATGTAATTGATCACCCACTTTTTCTAAAGCGCAAAAAGTATTGGAATATGAGAGGATGATAGTTGTTTGGAAGTGCACGGGTGTTTCCTGTTAAATTGATAGTTTAAACTATAAACAGCTCTTGTGGTGGAGGAATCAATATCCTATGTTTAAAGAAGACTAAAAGAGCAGAAATATAGACCCCGTACCACCAGATGCGAACCACTCATTAGCACTGAAAACTGGAAACAAAACACCTACAGAGATCAGCTGGAGAAAGATTTATGGACAGATGAGACAAAGATTAAAGATTAATGAAAATGTGGGGAAAGAAAGAATATGCTCATGATCCAAAACATCCAGCATTATTTGTGAAGCACAGTGGAGGATGCGTCGTTTCTTGGGCTTGCATGGTTGCCTCGGAAACAGGCTCAGTTAATCATTATTGATGATTTAATCCCCAAAGGCAGCAGCAAAGTTTATTCTGAAGTCTACAGCAAATTTTGACAATTTATAAAGAAATGCATCCAAGCTAAATCATGTAGCACGAAATAAAAAATCCAAAACACACTGCCAAGCTAACAAAGAGGAGAAGTGTAAAGTTTTGCACTGCACAAGTCCATCACCAGATCTTAAATTAAATGGACATGCATTTGATAAAGAGGAGATAGAAGAGAGAAACACCCAAGAGCAAACATCAGCTGGGAGGTGCTGTGGAAAAAGCCTGGAAATCCATAACCAGGGAAGAAACCTTTAGTCTGAGCAGTTCTGTGGTTGGCAGGCTTGATGCAGTTTATGCAAGCAGTGGATATTTTTGTTTCATTTAATGTAGAGCAAAAAAAGAAAAAAAGTTTCTATTCCAGTACATTTACTCACTTGAAAAACTAGACTGCAGATGTGCACATGTTCTAGCTAATTAAACAAATCTGAATGTAAAAAAAAACAAGAAATAAAAGCAGAAATCTCATCTCAGATTCATCTTTTGATCTGACCCAAATGCACATAGCAAAAACAATCAAACTGGCTTTGCTGTTCCAATACTTTTGTAGGGGACTGTAAATATAATTTAGATTGTATACATCATGGGGCAGTGGTGGCCTAGTGGTAAGAGTGTCGGCCACGTGATCGGTGGATCGGGGGTTCGAACCCCTTCCCAATGGGTTGCCCTGAGGTACGTCCCGCTCCTCCCTGCGATGGGCTGGTGAGGTGTCCAGGGTGCGTCCCCCGTCCTCGCCCTGTGTGCGCTGGGTTGGACGCCAGCACTCCCCTGCGACCCCGTTTGGGACAAGCAGCAGAAAATGGATGGATGTCTGTTAAATTATTTGTGGCAAATGATTGTTGTTTGATTGCAATAGTATTTTGTTGGTGTCTTTAAAAACCGTGGCTTAGTCTACATTTCGGGTTTCTGGAGCCATTTTAAAACCCCATATTTTATATTTCTTTTTAGGACATGAACAACATGGATCTGTACAGGACACTGTTTCCCAGAGCATCCAGCCCTGCTTTTATAGCCACACTTCCCACCACCATTCAGGCAGCTGTTTAAACATTGCATAAACACTCTCTTTTCCAGACTTTAAACAGGCCCTACTAAACTCTCCTGAGTGATATCTAATAGGCCTAATGTAGTCAGTTATGCACAACACCTCACAGAACACCTTTACTGTTAAACACTGTCCATCCACTCAAGTGAATTCATTAGAACTGTGTAAATCCTCCCTTTCTCCTCTGCCTTCACCCCCTCTTTCTGGTTCTGTTTCTTTTCAGTATGTTACTTTAAGCAGTGGTGGCCTAGTTGTTAGAAACTAGGCCTTATGATTAGAGGATTGTGGGTCCCAGCCCCTTTTTTTAACCTGAGGTACCCTTGAGCAAGGTACCGTTTGCATCACTGCTCCCGGGATCTGGGTGATGTATGGATGCCTCTTGTTGACTTGCTTAATGAGTTAAATGCAGAGAAAGTGTTTTAGTGTATTGAGCTGAATTCAAAATGACAAATAGTCACTTTCTGTTTATCAGGGGGGCTTTCATCTGTTATCCAAAACAGCAATGTGGCACTGCTTCAAGAAACTGAGACGAAAGCACCAGTGTCTCCTCTGTCCATCCCATGTAAAACCTCCCACACGCAGGACACACACACAGACTCCCACACGGGCCTGTCTTTTTTTTCTCTAAATAAGGCAGCCTTATCTGCCTTTCTGTCAATTGGGCCCCATTCCTGTGAGTATCCCATTCTGTGGTGTAACAGGCCCATAGACAAGCCACAGCCTGCACATTCTTTGCCCTTATATGGCTAAATCCCCGATTGAGCCCCGCCCTATTTTGGAAAAGCGTAACACTTGATTGGCCGATTGAAAAACAGGCGGGGCGTAGGAGTAAACTGATGCTTTCAGCAAAGTTTTGAGCGGCGGTACTGCCTCCCTCTCCTCTCCACGCTCGCAGAGGCAACTGACTCTTCACCTCATCACCTGAAGTCAAGGTGAGCAGCGTCTTTGAGCCTTGTTGCTGTTGTTTGTACCTGTGTAGAGAGTAGAAAAGGTGTTTTTTTCAGCAGAACGAGCCTGGTTTAGGATCTGCGCTCTGCTGACGTGTGTCCATTTCACTGGCGTGGAGAAAGCAGCTTGTAGGACTTTCTGATAACAATGTAATATCGCGATATTGCCACAATATATTACGGGATTTCAGACAATATTAAGTTGGCATTAACAAGCTTAATTACCCCACCAAACCTGGGGCTTAAATACTGGCCTTGCTTGCTTTAAAGGGGCAATTAGTTCATTTTTTCTCTCTGAAGATGACAGTCTGTTTGGAAACTGGGCCACAGTTCAGGGACTTACATCAGGGCTCTTGTGCCACTATTTAGTGGCCCTATAACAACAGCTTGCAGCCTGATTGTTAAGAACTGGGGTGAAAGATCCTGGGTTCGAGGCACAGACCAGTAGATTACCCTGAGGTACCCTTGAGCAAGGCACTGTCCCCATCACTGCTCCCCGGCTGCTGAGTAGATCGTGAATTCACTTGGTGGTTGGGTTAAAATTAGAGTTTGTGGTGCTGTGAGTGTAGTGGTGTGTTCACAATGACAATAATCACTGTCATTTTACTATAATGTTCACTATCTGTCAAATATATCACTGGAACTGAAACGCATCATTACAGTGTGCTGATATTACAGTACGTCAACGCTGAAACACCAACAGAAACGTTCAGAGTAAGGTGTGGAGCGGTCATTTATTAGCTGGAGTTGGCAGTGTGTTATAATGGATTGGACAGTTGTGGTTTTTCCTCCATCAGGGTGGATTAGAAAGAAGAATTTCAACAACTCTCTGACCGATTTAGATGGTTCTCTCCCTCAGTGCAGCCGACTGGTGTGTTCCCAGTCCTCTGTCGGGTTGTTCAGGAGTGGGGCTGTCTGCAAAATCCACACATGCTCTGTCCTTTAGTCATCTGCCTCTTCACCACTGCATCCAACAGTTATTCTCAGCCATATGATGCATCGAGTGAGATTTCAAACTGCCTTCAGTCATCTGCAGTTTTAAAACTAACCCTGCTACACAGTAAGCTTTAACTAACTGTCTCTCCAGTTTGTCGTCCTGCAGTTTGTTTCCAGCCCTGAACTAGGGACAGAGGTTTAGTGATTGTGTTGAGACTGGAGACATGCTGTGTGGCCTAAGATAGAGGTGGGAAAAGGAGCTGTCTGAGGGTTGTTTCAAAAACCTAGTCAGCAATCTGAGGTATGTCCCAAAGGAATGCCTGTAGCTACTATCATTTAGGTTTGACTTTAGGTTTAAGTAATCTGGATGAGAAAATCCTATTTTGTGAAATAGCACACAGATAAGAGAAAAATGTGGATTAGCTTCAAAAGTAGTTACAACTAAGGAACCCCTGAGAAACCAAAACATTACTTAAAATGAAGGCATTGACTAGTTAATGATCATACAGACAAGGCCAAACCTCTAGGCATTTAATCATCACCTGTATGTATGTGTGTGTGTGTGTGTGTGTGTGTGTGTGTGTATATATGTGTTTTCAGTTCTTCTAAGCTGGTGCATAATGACACAGCTAAATGTGATCAGTTGCCCTCATAAAGCATTTATTCATGTCTTCTCAAGTTCGATATATACACTTATCATTCTTAACAGCCGCCATAGTATTATAATTGTGTGAAAAGTGCAAGAGAATTTTTATTTTTGCTGTAGTGTCTACTTATAAGTGTTATTTCAGACAGGCGACACAGGGTTTGGTTTACAGTTCCCAGAGTCTAAAGAATCCCAGAGAGACCCTGACAGACAAATGTGTGCACACACACACACACACACAAGCCAGGATGTACAGTAAGCAAACAAAGTGAAATAGTTTGGCTGAAGAGAAAAGTGAATGCCCATAGTAGGCTATCCTTTATAAGAAAACACCAAATAGGAATGTAGAAGGCTGCGCTTCTTATGTGGCCGTTTGAAGATTTTTATAAGCTTAATTTCCACCACTATAAAGTCCCAAATTGATAGAGGTGAGCAAACCCACAGGAAATTTACATATCAGATAAGACGTGTTTCATCTCCACATTTACAAGAATTTGCTTATTTAATTCAGCAGCTGGTGCTGTGAGACAGTAAGCTTATAAAGGCACATCTTAATGACTGTTTAGAAAGGAAAATGAATAAGGAAATAAGATTAGGGACTTAACATTTGGCACAATTACTAATTCTCTATAAATAAGTGGTCAACACTACTACTTCCTTCTTGGATCTCTCAAGGGGTCTGTGTCTCAAAGTGTGCAAAAGCTCACATAGGGTTGGTTTCCCGGAGAAGGATTAAGCAAAGTGCTAGAGTCCTAGAGTTTATGTTAAAGAAGAATTTTCATTCAGAAGGCAGGACTAACTTCGATCCCTGTTCAGGTGTAGTGCTCCTTTAATTAAAATGCCATTGACCTCCCAAGTTGCACAGTAAATAGGCATAGTCACCGCATAATCGAAGTTTTGGTTTTAACAAGGTAGGATATTTTATGATAAACTAAAGGGCCAGTAGAAATGCTCAAAATTAGTTGCTTACCCTGAATGACAATTTTTGTTTGTGTTCTTACTTGTACCATATCTAAGACATAAAGATCAATGTTCTTTGGTGGACGTCCTGGGAAAATGATGCACTCTTAATATGCAGCAACACAGATCTTAAAATAAAAGAAATGGAGCTGATCTGACCTGCACTGTTATCTGTCATTTCAAAGATAGATTTAAAAAATTTTTCCTTGTTTTAAAATTCAAAATGGCCTTAAGGCACCAGCATATCTCACTGAATGTCTGTTTATGTTCCAGCATGTGATCTTAGATCCGCAGGTGCTGGTCTTTTACAAGTTACAGAAAAACTGGAGAAACCTCTTTCTCTCATTACGCTTCTGACCTGAAAAAACCCAGTTCTCCTTTTATTAAGCACTCCTGGTACTTTGGTAAACGTCTGTAAAATATTGCAAAACAAATTTCTTTATCTTTTCATTAAGGCTCAGCAGGTCTGCTGGAGTTTATCAAGTGAATCTTTAGATATTAAAGATTATTGATATTGACAATTAATGATATTGATTCTTTAAGAATTTGAATGTACTTCTGTTTTGTTTAACTTAACCAGCACTAATGGAAGAAAATCAATTTTTTTGATCACTCGATATGATCATGTTCCTGTGTAGGGCTGCTGTATGAAACATGAAGTTATAATAATAATAATAATAATAATAATAATTATAACATCTGCAATGTGAAGACTAATATCTGGTGTGTCACTTATAGCCTTGTGGCCACTGCTAGCTCATACCTGTGTTTCTGATCTCTGTGACAGTGATTATTTAAAATAAGCAGATCTGATAATAGCAGTGAGTGGGTGTTAGCATGGATAAATTAAGAGTTTGTTCTTTTCTGAAAGCCTGCACAAAGCCTTCAGATGCCCTCTAACAGCACCAAACAAGTATCACCAAATAAACGCATTGTCTGTGGATTTTGTTACAGTTCTTGTGGGCTGGCCATGTTTTGTATTGACACTGTGAAGGGTTATTTAAGCTGGGGTCAGACTAGGCTGAAACCTGATTCCAGCACTGGAATTTACACAGGAAATGAGGTCCTCCAGCAAAAAAGCGAAGATACAAAGGAAGAATACCGATTATGGGCTTGAAGTGGTTTATCTGTGGATATGATGGTGCAAAGCGAATGCCCTACTAAATAATGGAGATGTTGTATAGTCAAATCCCTGATTTGAAAACATCCTTCCTGTATTGACAGATGCAAGTCAACGCCCAAATGTAATGAAAAGCACACACACATAGATTTTCAAGCAACACCCCACTGCTCTTTAACAGGCTTTGAAGCGAGGGTGGTATTTTTTATTTATTTATTTATTTATTTATTTCCAAGAGAAGTTTCTGCAAAGAGAAAAACAGTTTTTCTGCAGGAGTGCAATGAAGCATACAGCTGTTGGACTACCTGCATGCATACACATGTAGCAACACACACACACACACACACACACACACACGATCATGCTTGAATTAATTACTGGCATTTTGCACATTTTAATATGAGCATAAGGCTTCACATGACTTTCCTGACTTTCTGCAGTGCCATGGCTACATCATTGGAGAACAAAACATGGAAATTTCCCAGAAGGGTCAATGTAATGGTTTGGAGCAGAGACCGGATTCCATGAGTTGCTCCATGGCAACCCTTATGCTTCCTCTTCCACGATCTCGTCAGTCATAACTCCAGTGTGGAGTGTGTTTAAAGACAGAAAGTTGACTAACTGCATGCTGATAAACTGCATTAACTAAAGACACATACACTCATCAAGTGCCGATACCTAAACAGAGAGCGGGAAATCTGTCAAGCCTGTAGGAGCTTCAGTGTTTTTTTAGTTTGTCAGGTCATTCTCATTTCTCCCATCTTTCAGGTCCAGCCAGGCGCCATCATGTCCAGCAAACGTGCCAAGGGAAAAACCACCAAAAAGAGGCCACAGCGGGCCACCTCCAATGTGTTTGCCATGTTTGACCAATCCCAGATCCAGGAGTTTAAGGAAGCCTTCAACATGATTGACCAGAACAGGGATGGATTCATTGACAAGGAAGACCTGCATGACATGTTGGCCTCCTTGGGTAAGTTCTTTCTGTCGCTCGGATAAGTGCAATAACATGTTTGCTGCAGTTTTTATATTTCATATATCATCAATATATATATATATATATATATATATATATATACAATATATATAGCATCATTCATATATATAATTAAATGTAACTAACATTGCAGTTTAAATATCATATAGTCCAAGTTTATATAGAAAGTAGTGTATAAAGAATTTGATTTTAATACAGAATACTTCAGAGTCAACAAAGTTTATTTAACATTTATTTCTATTTGAGAATAGAAATGTAGATCTGTCTGCAGTTCTAACAATTTCCCTTGGGATCAAGAAAGTTTTCCTGGTTCTGATGTTTAGGAGAGGAAATTCCGCTTGACCGTAATCATATTTAAATTTAAGAATGTTTAAAGTATATGTTCATTTCTCTCAAGATAATTGAGAGACAAATTAAAATAATTAATTCTTTTCATATTTTTGTTGTTTTACTAAATTATTTGATGGAATTCAGAGATTTACGCTCGTTATATAAAATGTGTGCACTTATTTCCTCAGTCACGTTTCAACTTCATTGCCATCAATGCAAAAGCAGTTTACCTGTTGTTTTACATCAGATCTTGGATCAGATCTAAAAGGCTTGTGCTTCCATCAGCACTTGCATCCGAATGCTTTTGACTGATTTGCAGAATCTAAACAGAATTTTGCCCTCATGTGTCTGTTACCTGTGTGCAGGTAAGAACCCATCTGATGACTACCTGGAGGGCATGATGAGCGAAGCTCCGGGTCCTATCAATTTCACCATGTTCCTCACCATGTTCGGAGAGCGTCTGAATGGAACGGACCCTGAGGACGTGATCAGGAATGCTTTCGCCTGCTTTGATGAGGAGGGCTCTGGTGAGCCATGTATAACACTTATATACTACTAACCTAACACCTCTGGTGGTATTTATAAAACTTCTAATGGAAGATTTTTATGGAGCTGGAGATAAATTAAATCTTTGTGGCCTTATGTTGTCAAAGCAACTTTTCCCCAAACACTATTAGGTGTAAAATAGATTAGATTCATTCACATTTAATTTCATGCAGAATAAACATAGTGATATTTATAATACTGGACAATCTTAAAAACACAAAAGATTAAATCTGAATAATACTAAATGTAAAATACTTAATTACTTAATACTAGTAATGATAAATTGTAGATTAAATTACACCTCTGCCATTTCATGACTAGTAACTCCATTTATTTTTGATTTTCTTGTTTAGCAATGGGTCCAAAATAAGTTTATAGGGCTGTGCTATGATTAAAGTTCACGGTGTAAAACACTGCATTTGTGTAATCAGTGCTTAAGTATTTGCTTCACCTGTGCAGGTGTGATTCATGAAGATCATCTGAGAGAGCTGCTGACTACTATGGGGGACCGATTTACTGATGAAGAGGTGGACGAGCTGTTCCGAGAGGCTCCCATCGACAAGAAGGGAAACTTCAACTACGCAGAGTTCACGCGTATCCTCAAACATGGGGCCAAGGACAAGGACGACATTTAAACTCAAAGACTTTTATGTCTGACTACAGAGGAATTCATTCTATTCAGTAAAATTGTGTACATATGGAATTTAAGTGTTACTCTGAAGCATAAAAATCTCATAACATTTGGATGTAGCACAAAAAGCAGTGAAGTGATCTAGTTTTTAAAGCCACTCTGCTTGCACTCATGTAGACAATGACTGCAAACTTGTTTCTCTTTCTGCAACTGTCCCAGTGCCTTTAACAGTTTTATAGGCCACAGCCCTGTGTGTTTATTTTACCATCAATTCTTCAAGAACTTGTTTAGGAACATGTTCTGGGTATGAGGCTATTTAACAGAGGTAAAACAACCGATTGAGTTTCTGACATGCTCTTGGGAAATTAAATGCTTTAAGCAGATGAAATTGATTGGTACAAAACGCTGTTCAGAAGAACCCAACGTTCAGCAGCAGCCATTGGTGTTACCCTTTATACCAGTATAAGATTTATGCTTCATAACACTTCTTTACTAATTGAAACCACTCTGATTATATGTGTTGATGAAACGAAGGGCAGTGGATATTTACACAATTGCTTAAGCGTCCCAAGAATAAGTGTACTCCATAATAACTGATTCCTCTAAACATAGGCAGATTGAAGTAATATTTTTTTGAAAATTGTGGAAGCAATCCTGACGCCTCAGCTTGTCATTGTGAAACCAAAGAATGACCACAAATTGTTGAATAAATGTAATGAGACCCTAGTAACAGAAATGGGACACTGTCATTATTCATGCTTTCTTTTATATGAAAGGCACCAATCTGGTGTTTTTGATTTGGCTGGTTAATTATTGAACACCCCCCCCCCCTTTTTTTAAGCAGAAATTCCTCAAGTCATAGGTTCAAACATTCAACTTCATATGAAAATTTGACTTTTATTTCTCTGAAATCTTTGTACAAAAAGGGGAAAATAACCACACATCACAAGTTTAAGGCAGATATTGCACAGACTAGTCCATTTTCTAGAAAAGCTGGGAAGATTCCCTTGTTCTCAGTTAAGGCACAAAATGCCATGTTCACTGTCCTTATTTACTTGATACACTTACATAAAAATGTAGGAAACATTACTTACATCCATTTTAATGTATTTGGTCGTACAGAGAAAGAGAGCGCTACACATTTGATATATAGTAAAAATAAAGATGAGAACTATGCCAAAAAGACAAAACCTGACCCAGTAGATATTTACATGCGTTTTATATTGGCATCTACAAGACCCATTCTCAACTAAATAGATACAGTATCTAGAATATTAACACCAGTCATTCTACCGAAGTGAAAAAATAGAGCATCTTTTAAAAATATACGTTTACATCCAGTACCCATCATTGTTCCAGTAAGCCAGCAACTAATGGAATGCTCACAGTGGTTTCTGAAGTAGTGGTTCACTGGGTTTCATTATGTAGTTAAATGTAGCTAAAACACATTAAACTGTCCATATTTTACTTTCAGAGCCAAAGTTAGGCTTCTGACAATCTCAAACACCCCTTTTTATTTACTATTCACAACCCAGTGGATCAACACTGTACTAGCGGACCAAATGACACTCACCCCAACCTGAGAGACAAACTTAATGCTGACAATCTACAACAGAAAATGACAAACTGAAGTGTACAGTACTGCAGCAATGCTCTGACATCAAAAAAGTACTGATAAAAGACCAGCTTCCTCATATATAACCGTACACATTATTAGAAAACCGCAAGTTTAGATTAGGTCATTACATAAGCATTTGCAAGATTAGCACACAATATTGTAAATTAGCTTGATGGAAACTGATCATGGGCATAAACTGGCACCGCTGTAAGTAAACTGAAAGAATATGCATTAAATACACATACCTCATGTTTAGTCAGGCACAAACTCATATGAATCTAAGAAGCAATAAAGGGGGGGGGGGGGGGCGGGCATCTGCAATAATACATGACAACAGTTTCATGGAAACTATGACCATAAAAAGACGTGGCCAGTTACAGAGGGCTGGGGTGAAGATAAAGAAAAAGTGAAACACCTGTCCCAATTCCATGTCCTAAACT
>JABMDN010004315.1:0-14812 GCA_017165825.1 Hepsetus odoe
TATATATATATATATACATATATGCACACATATATACACACACACACATATATATATAGTTTTTTGTATCAGCTGTAATTGTGTGTGAATACTGGTGGCAGTAGGCTGGTCTTTGGCACTGGAATACAATTTACAGTGGAATCAGGCAAGTGTGTCTGTTAAAATATTAATATACTTAGCAAATCTAACATTTTTACCTTTTTGCTTTATAGTTCTAAAGTATATCAACTGCATATATTCTATAAAAGTATTTTTAAAAGAAAGACTATCACACTTCACATTAGAGGTGTTCTTTATTAATGTTCATGGTATTAATGCTCAATGGTTCTCAAAGCTTGCACTATGCTATTCAAATTGTGTTTAAATTTCATTATGAATCTTTATGAATTATTGGATCAATATACATGGTCTAAATTTGACTGAAAAGTTCCCATTCTGAAGACTCAAAGTTGTGTTTCAACTGCAGCAATAAGAGTAAGATTATGGTTATGCAGTTCCGCAATGTGTGAATGATGGGTCGTCATATGGAAAGTTGATCTTTGGTTCAGGCACAAAGTTACAAATTAATTACCGTGAGTATAATGTATTGTGTTTATAAATCAGTGTCAGTATATTCAGCCCTTATACCTTTTTAGTTTTTTTTATAAACTAAAAAATATAGTATAGGGGCAAATATTTCATTACTATTTTTAAGGGTAGACAGACATTTTACGTTTTACTCATTAGAGGTTATACACTATTATAAGACAATCAAAATACATTCTTTATTCAGAAATGCTTGCCAACATGAAGAGTAAATTGAAATATTTCTAAATTAATGTTTTAATACTTTTTCTTGTACTAAATCATCTATATGAATCAATTTAAAAAGGCATGCTAGGCTAATTACCATTTGTACAACATTTTTGTAATTCTCTTTACAATAGATTAATTAGTTCTCAAATGGAGGAAATATCATATTTGCAAACTTGTTATTAATATACAGCAAAGTACATTTAATATGTAGCTATAATATAATACTTTTCACCATGGTCAAGGGAAGAGAACTCTTATATTTGTTAATTCATAAAAAGCTGTGTGACTCAGACGGGATTATCATACAAAGTTATATTTGGAAAAGGCACAAAACGTACCATAAACTCAGGTATGATATGAAGTATGTTTTTATATTTTAGAATTACTGAGTGAAACAACATAAAATATTGGTCACACTTTTCTGCAAGTTAATGTTCATAAGACTATTTGACAATAAGTAAATGTTTGTCAAAATAAACACTTATAAATGTCAACAAAGTTTTATGTCAATTCTTCATTAAAAGCTTATGTATTTGTCATGCAGCCTTATGAACACCCATCTTTAGTAAATTGTTACCAAATATCTATCAAATAACTATTATGTATGTAATATTTATATTTTAAAAAAGGAAGGTAATCCAAACAATACACCAGGCATCAGAAAAAATCTTGTGTTGTATAACAACTAAGCTATGGATGCAAACTGGCATTTGGAAAAGGCTCTAATTTGCAGGTTCAAAGAAAGATTACTTCACTTGAAATGACAGTTTACTGCATAGTGAAAGCAATATAACTTTCATTGAAGAAACCTCTGAAAATAATCCTTTTGTATATTGGAGAATCAAGATATTTTTTAGAAGCACCCAATCTTTACATTACAGTGTGGAGTTAGTGTTAAACAGTTCCACAATGTGTGACTGGAGGGGGTGGATATGGAAAGCTGATCTTTGGATCAGGCACAAAATTAATAGTAAATTCCCGTAAGTAGAATACACTTGTTTTCCGATTGTCTCTGTACTTTTTTCAGTGATTATTCTTTGGTTGAAGGATTAAATATTTTCATTGTCAGAATATTATGGTTTTAATTTATAGAAGTGGGAGAGTCAGACAATCCACCATAATTAACAAGGTTTGCATTCTTATTTTTATTAAACCTTAGTTTCGGTTATTTCCAGCCAAAAACAAACAAACAAACAAACAAAATTTTAAATCAAAAACCTTTAGTTTTTTTGTTGTGAAAATTTGAACATTTATTATAATTTAAATTGAATTAAAAGTTGGTGCACATACAAGCTAGTTTTTAATTTTTGGCAATATACTTTGGATCAGTTTTTGAAATGAAAATGAATGAAAAAGATTTTAACCTTTTAAAACTTGTAGCTTGAATGCTCTTTTATTAACTACAAATGGGTATGCAGTTCCTGAATGCTAAATTACATTTCCACATTAATATGTTTATTGGAAAATTCATATTTAGATAAGGCATTAGTACATTCAGGTGGGATGTACAGGGATGTGAACTGTGTAACTATGGTAAATGTAAAATGAAGACATTTTGTGAATTAGAGTGATTTTAATCCGTAGAAAGTTTTTGAACTGACACATTGCATTGTGTGAATGCTGGTAACAAACTGATCTTTGCTATTGGAGCAAAACTTGCCATAACTGCAAGTAAGTAATTAATGACATTCATAGGAATTGCAGTTAATAAATATTTTATTAAAACTGTTAGGAACTTGAAAATAATTATATTTCAAAGCCTTTTAACATCGTCAGAAAATGTGTATTTTAGAAATAAATAGTATTATAAATGCATTAATGCAAATAAGTGATGTCAATGCATTAGCTTTTCTCACCATTTCTTAACCCCCACTCAGGAAAACCCAGTGTTATTTGTAGTAACCAATAAAAATGACTTTTTATTTCCCTAATCATTCCTTTAATATTCAAGTTAAGAGTTGTTAATACTGTGACAATTTAAATCCTTTTGCTCATTGTTAGATCCAACACTTGGTCTTATAACAGGACAATTTAATGCATTTCTTAATATTTACAAATAATGTAGAATGCACATAGCAACTTTAGAGGTTTTTGAACAGACACATTCCACTGTGTGAATACTGGTTCTGGATATAAACTGATCTTTGCTCAAGGAACAAGGCTTACAATAACATCAAGTAAGTAAATATGAAATAATTGTCAAATATTTGAAAAATAAAATGTATGGCTCACAAATGACAAGTTGTCTAACATAATTATGACACCATGATGCCCAATAATTAAAATGAATAGCTTTGTAGAGCAGAAATTATAATTCCACCATTATTTCCTTAGTTAGTCTTTAAGTATAACATAAGACCTTAGGTTTTCTGTAATTATTTCTAAAAACTTATAAAATGTTATGTAAACTGTATTTTTTCTTGAAAAATCAATAATACTGATATTCAGTTTTTCACATTTCTGCATGAATATGTTTTTTTTCTGAAAACTAATATTTAGAAAAGGTTTTAGTACATTCAGGTAGGATGTGAATAACTATTCTTATTGTACTTTTAAAAATTACTTTAAAATTATTAAATTAGAATCAAGACAAAAAAAAGCTTTGTTCTATGTAAGACTTACAGTAAAAGTAAAATGTTTATCGGAAAATTCATATTTAGAAAAGGCATTAGTACATTCAGGTGGGATGTACAGGGATGTCAATTGTGTAACTATTCTTATTGTACTGTTTAAAATGAATTTTAAATGATTGAATTAGTCATAAAAAAACTTTGTTCTGTGTAAGACTTATGGTAAATGTTAAATTAAGATATTTTGTGAATTAGAGTGACTTTAATCAGTAGAAAGTTTTTGAACTGTCAGATTGTATTGTGTGAATACTGGTACCAAACTGATCTTTGCTAATGGAGCAACACTTGCCATAAGTGCAAGTAAGTAATTAATGGCATTCATAGGAATTGCAGTTAATAAATATTTTAATAAAAGTGTTATGAACCTGAAAATAATTATATTTCAGTTGTTTAACTGGACAGAAAATGTGTATTTTAGACATAAATAGTAATGTAAAAACATAAATATCAATAAGAGATGTCAATGCATTAGCTTAACCATTTCTTAACCCCTGCTCAGGGAAACCCAGTATAATTTGTAGTTACCAGTTAAAATCTGTTTTGGCAGATTTATAATGCTCATAGCTTGAATGTTCTTTCATTACTTTAATTAGTCAAGTTTAGAGTTGTTTATACTGTGACAATTTAAATCCTTTTGCTCATTTGTAGATCTAACACTTGATCTTATATTAGGACAATTGAAAGTATTTCTTGATATTTACAAATAATGAAGAATGCACACAGCAACTTTAGAAAAGTTATTGAACAGGCGCATTCCATTGTGTGAATACTGGTTCTGGAAATAAACTGATCTTTGCTCAAGGAACAAGGCTTACAATAACATCAAGTAAGTAAATATGAAATAATTGTCAAATATTTGTAAAATAAAATTTATGGCTCACAAATGACAAACTTTAGGTTACAGTAGTTTCATTTTAAAATGATATATGATAAAAAAGTAAATGGTGAAAGTAATTCATAACACATAATCATGACTCCATGATGCCCAATAATTAAAATGAATAGTTTTGTAGAGCAGAAATGATAATTCCACCATTATTTCCTTAGTTAGTCTTTAAGTATAACTTAAGACCTTAGGTTTTCTGTAATTATGTCTAAAAACTTATAAAATGTTATGTAAACTGTATTTTTTCTTGAAAAATCTATAATACTGATATTCAGTTTTTCACATTTCTGAATGAATATGTTTTTTTTCTGAAAACTAATATTTAGGAAAGATTTTAGTACATTCAGGGAGGATGTGAATAACTATTCTTATTGTACTTTTAAAAATTACTTTAAAATTATTACATTAGATTCAAGTCATAAAAAAAGCTTTGTTCTATGTAAGACTTACAGTAAAAGTAAAATGTTTATTGGAAAATTCAAATTTAGAAAAAAGCCTTAGTACATTCAGGTGGGATGTACAGGGATGTAAACTGTGTAACTATTCTTATTGTACTGTTTAAAATGAATTTTAAATGATTGAATTAGTTATAAAAAAAACTTTGTTCTGTGTAAGACTTATGGTAAATGTAAAATTAAGATATTTTGTAAATTAGAGTGACTATAATCAGTAGAAAGTTTTTGAACTGTCAGATTGTATTGTGTGAATACTGGTACCAAATTTATCTTTGCTAATGGAGCAAAACTTGCCATAACTGCAAGTAAGTAATTAATGGCATTAATAGGAATTGCAGTTAATAAATATTTTAATAAAAGTGTTATGAACCTGAAAATAATTATATTTTATATATTTTATATATTTCAAAGTCGTTTAACTGGACAGAAAATGTGTATTTTAGAAATAAATAGTAATGTTAAAACATTAACATCAATAAGAGATGTCAATGCATTAGCTTAACCATTTCTTAACCCCTGCTCAGGGAAACCCAGTATAATTTGTAGTTACCAATTGAAATCTGTTTTCGCAGATTTTTAATGCTCATAGCTTGAGTGTTCTTTCATTACTTTAATTAATCAAGTTTAGAATTATTTATACTGTGACAATTTAAATCCTTTTGCTCATTTGTAGATCTAACACTTGATCTTATATTAGGACAATTGAATGTATTTCTTGATATTTACAAATAATGAAGAATGCACACAGCAACTTTAGAAAAGTTATTGAACAGGCGCATTCCATTGTGTGAATACTGGTTCTATAAATAAACTGATCTTTGCTCAAGGAACAAGGCTTACAATAACATCAAGTAAGTAAATATGAAATAATTGTCAAATATTTGTAAAATTTATGGCTCAAAAATTAAAATGCTAGGTTTTCATTTTAAACTTATATATGATGCAAAGGTAAATGGTGAAAGTTATACAATGCACTATTACAACTCCAACATTATTTCTTAATTTAGTTTAACTTAATCTAAATCTTAACTTAATCTTAGGTTTTCTGAAATTATGTCTTAAACACTATAAAATGTATTGTAATAATCCATAATACTGATTTTCAGTTTCTGAATGCTACTTGACATTTCTGCATGAATATGTTTTTTCCCCCCTGAAAACTAATATTTAGAAACTATATTTAAGACTTATGTTAAAGGCAAAATGAAGACATTTTTTAAAATTAGAGTGACTTTAATCAGTAGAAAGTTTTTGAACTGTCACATTGTATTGTGTGAATGCTGGTTACAAATTGATCTTTGCTAATGGAACAAAACTTGCCATAACTGCAAGTAAGTGATACATGACATTCGCAGGAATTGCAGTTAATATATATGTTAATAAAAGTGCTAGGAACCTGATTATATAAATTATATTTCAAAGCAATTTAGCTGGACAGTAAATTTGTATTTTAGAAATAATTAGTAATGTAAAAGCAATAATATTAATAAGAGATATCAATGCATTAGCTTTATCACTGATCATTTCATATCCCCAACTCAGGAAAATCCAGTATTATTTGTAGTTCAATTCAATTTATTCTTACCAATTAAAATCTGTTTTGACTTGATAAATCCATCATTACATTGTCTGCATGCAATTGATGGAGGCTTAATAATCATCTCATGTTAGAACTTAAATTCTAACCAGCTTGCAAAATTTCAACTGCTTTTTGCAAAAAATTTTATCCTTTTTACCACTATCATGTTTGGTTGCGCTTTTCCAAGATTAACTGGTGTTTTTGTTGGCAGACAGACATTCACCATGAGAAACATATCTTACAATTTGCAAAGTACTATATTTATTTAATCTCACAATACTAGGAAACAATCAGAATGCCAGGAAGTCCATGTTACAGTACTTTTTGTGAACGGGAGAACAATTTAAATGATATCAGACATAAGATTACATCTAAGAAAGACTCCAGCCTTTTTATAGACCAAAAGTGTGGTTTGGGTCTTTAATAAACATTTCTTAAATAGAAATATTTAGGATTTGTTAGTTAAACTGACTGTAATTTACTCTGCATTGATTTCACATAGATAGCCATATAGCCACCAATGTAAATTTGGAATGAATAGATGAATGTATATTAATCAAGTAAAATATTTCAAATATATAACTTTTTTAAATGTATCTGTTACAGTGTTGAATTGTCTTTTTGTTTGTTTCAAACATCTATTTTCAAGCTTTACATAGATGAAATTATGATTAGTTTAGTCAACATATAGAGTATTTGCTATTGACAGCAATACTGTGTGAATACTGGAGCAAACAGGCTTTTCTTTGGTGCTGGAACACAACTCATTGTAGAATCAGGCAAGTGGTTCTGGTGCATATTTATTATTTTAATCAAATATACCTGTTTGTTTAATTGTTCAGTTAATTTAACAGTTTTCGATCAACTGTATTTGCATTACTGTGCAAATATCTGTCTCAGTGTTTTTTGCCAGCAAAAGCATAAATTAATTTGGAAATAAATCCAAAAAACAAGAAACCAATAAGACCAATACGATTTTATTTGTTTACAAAAATAGTTTCTACTTTTTGAGGTGGCTAGAAATTTAGCCTATATGCCTCCCGTCATTACATGGATGGGTAAAAATTCACAAGCAACAACTGATTTAATCTGATTGATATTTTAATAATTTGTTATTTTTTGGTGAACTCAAGTCATACTGGGATTCCATTAGCTGAGGTCCAGAAATCTTTCAAACACTATGACATGGATAAAATGACTATATAACTTCTTAATGTATTTGTATTTCTTATATTAGAATTTTGTGGAAAATAAACACCTACTGCCCAGCAAAAAACTTTAAAAAATATATATTTTTTAGGTGCATAAGACTTTTGCATGGTACCATTTATATAAGTGTAACCAACTTTACTGTAGGCATCAATACATGCCTGTGAAAATGTTATGTAGTGTAACATGGTGTGTCTGACAATTATGGGAACAAACTAATACTTGGGAAAGGCACAAAGCTGCTGGTTCAGTCAAGTAAGAACTTTTTGAACATTACACTTAATATCACATTACCATATATATATAACTAGGTACACATTATACAAATATATGCTTATGCAGAAAAGATCACTTGCTGATAGGGATTTTTCCTGTATGTCAGAGGGCCAGATTTAATGTTTCAAATGTGTTTTAATAAAATATAAACTAATTTTAAATTGAATTAATATTAAACCTTAACTGTTGCCTCAAATTAATTAACATTAAGCATTTTTTATTTTATTTTAAGTTTATTTTTAAACTTTAAACTAGCCAAATAAAAAATATTTTAAAAGTAGGAACATAGTCTTCAATTAAAACCACCTTTTTATTCAAACACAATTGAGCACAATTGAGTATTTATGTGAATAATTTTGTAATTAATTATGCAGTCAGTGAAATCTAATAGATTAACTTAAAATGTAATGTGTTGGATGATTGCATGCATCAGATTTTTCAGCTTGCTAAACATTCTAGATAATAAAAAAAAACTTACCTTACCTTACTTACTGACCTGAAATAACTTTTTTGCCAAGCCATTTGTAACTGTGTGATTGCCAGTGGTGGAGGATATAAACTAATGTTTGGAAAAGGCATAAATCTTTCAGTAAGCCTAGGTAGGATATGACCTTTTTCATATTATTCATTTAGATATGATGGGTTTCTTTATTTTTTAAATGCATACTATAAACATTTTTGAAATGTAACGACTAATTTAACCTTACCATAAATAATCCTGGTTGGTTTGAAGTATAACAGATTGAACTAATATTAGTAGTTTAACAAAAAATGATCTTAGTTTCACATTTGTCAACTTTAATTAACTTAATGAAGATTTGAAAATGACATTTTTTAGAGTTAGACTTTTTTTTTGAAGATAGAATTGGACACTAAGAAAACTAGGTGAGATTTTTGAACTGACACATCCTACTGTGTGAATATTGGTGCTGGAAATAAACTGATCTTCGCTCAAGGAACAAAACTTATTGTAGAAAGAAGTAAGTGAAATTTATTTTTAAGACCAGCATAATGACTGGAAGCTAATCTGACTGTCAGATGCTGTGGCTATGGATTTATAGCTCCAGGCATGACCTATGTAAAATTTTGTAAAGCAGTTGGTGAAGGAATTGATGAAATATTATAGTATGTAAGAAAGTTTCAGAATATATCGAATCAGTTAGCATGTGAAAGTGAAAGTGACTAACTGTCATTGTAAACATAGCACATCACACAGTGAAAAAAAATGAAACACTGCTTCTGCTATTTATCCATTCACACTGTGCAGTAGGGGGTAACTATTTAAAGCACCCAGGGAGCAGAGAAGGGGACGGACACCTTGCTCAAGGGTACCTCAGGGTAACCTACTGGTCTGGGATTCGAACCATGATCTTCCGATTCTGGGGCCTAGTCCCTAACCACTACTGCCCCTGAATGCATATCATAGTAATCATAGTATATTTGATACAGACTGCAAGTATGTGGGACCTATAAGTATTAAGCTTTTAATCTTGCTGGAACATGCTAAATGACTTGCTGGAACATAACTGATTAGTAATTTGTGAATTAAACTGAAAGTAATTTGCTTAACTTTACACACATTAGATCATTTTAATATTTGAATAGTTTTGTTCAGAGCGCTGTTTGCATGAGCCAGCAGAATATATTTGTATATAGTACAAATACACTGTTAAAGTAGAAAGGTGAAATGAACATGATGAAAATGTTATGAAATGTGACATTGTGTCTACTGGCTATGGAGACAAGCTTGTGTTTGGGAAAGCAACAAAGCTGCTGGTTCAATCAAGTAAGACTATTCTGTAATTATATATTTTAGCAAATTGTACCTATTATATAATATTGTAGGAAATGGATGGATTTAAAGAGAAATGTGTAAAGGCTCAGTTTAATGGTTGTTTTTATTAGCAATTCATTAAGGGTTACCAATATTATCTAAAATAGACCTTGGCAATATGATGATATTCACAGTTATAAAGATAAATTATGCGAATACCTTTCTCAATATGCTTTCATGGTATCAGTACTGGCAGCACAGAATAGGATTTAAAATCATTTATGCTCATGAGGCATGTGCGTCTTTTGTTTGTTATTACTCACAAAAAGCCAGAAAAAATTAATATTGTGACTTAATATCTGACATAATTTGCTGAAGTATCATTATATTTTTGCCATGTTGCCAGACCCTTGTCAACAGTTGTTTCTTGTATTAATAGGCAGTTTAATTACTGAGTTACTGTTAAGCAGTTTTATATTGTGTGAATGAAGGGTATGGAAAGTTGATGTTTGGATCAGGCATAAAAGTTCAAATTAACTCAAGTGAGTACACCACATCATTGTTTATTAATCAGTTTCAGTATTTTACATTTTGAATGATCTTTTTGCTGTTATATTAATATGATTGCTTCTAAGAAGTTGACAAAATTGAAAACTTTTAGACACAATCATTTCATTTTAATCTACTAACTATTTTTTATAGATACCAAATTTTTATTTAAAGCTTTGTAATCAACCCAGTTTTATTGGGCTGGAGGATTTCTTTCAATACCAAGAAATATCATTTATAATGAAGGTAGTCAGCATGATTATATCATAGAGCTGTGTGACTGTGAGTGGGGGAACATATAAGCAGTTTTTGAATAAGGCACAACAGTTAATTCAGGTAGGACTTAACCTGCATCTGTATTTATTATCATAACTTCAAGTAAGTAATTAGTAATCCTGTAAAATGTCAGGAAAATGAATTAAAAACATTAAGGTGGTCTAGTGGTCGATAGACCTATGGCTCAAGAGGTTCCAGGTTTGAATCCCACCTCTAGCACTACCACCACTCGGTCCCTGAGCAAGACCCTTAACCCTGAGTGTCTCCAGGGGGGGACTGTCCCTGTAATTAGGACATGGAAGTTGCTCTGGATAAAAGCGCCTGCTAAATAATATTCAACCTGCCAATATGTGTGTGTGCTCAAATGTAATTGAATACTTGTAATTATTTACAAAAAATCAACACTTTAAATTTGCTTCTAAAAGTACAGAAAATCTATTCCACATTTCAACATATTATTTTACATTCAAACAAAATTTGAAGTCAGTTATGTATACTAACTTCTCAAAATTAGGTAAGTAAGTAGATAACTAACCTGTTCAAACATTTAGCATACATAATGACATGTGATTATTTAGAAACATATATTTATTATGACACTATAATTCTAAACACGGGTAGTCAGTCAATTATTAATTTATGTTTCAAAAGTTTATCTATTATACATCCAGCACATACAGCACATTTCCACTTAATTTGCTCTTGTTTCTGAGTATACTTATTTCTGCATGGAGTATTTGATACAGGTTGTTAGAGTGTGTGTATGGTGGAACAAACAAGCTTATCTTTGGTGTTGGAATGAAACTTCTTGTGGATTCAGGCAAGTGTCCGTTTTTATTTAAATCCAGTGAGCATTTGACCACACTGTAAACATATTTTTACTTCTTTTGTTCAGTTAATTTTCTTTGTGTGTGCATTAGAGCTCAGATCTTAAAAATATAGTTTTAGCATTTAAAGTTACCTGACAATATTTCATTGAGAAAACTATATAATAGTTTTATAATAGACATATCACATCATGTACTGTTTTACTTGAGTTTGTGTAATGTATTTTTGCACTGTGTAAATACTGGGGGTGCAAATAGAAAGCTGATCTTTGGATCAGGTGCAAAGTTAAAAATTAATTCCAGTGAGTACAATGTCTTGCTTAAAAAATTTTTTTTTTTTTGGTTGATTTATATTAACATTCATGCTATGGCATACATTTCATGATCAGAAGAGTGTAAATTTCAAAAGTTGAAGCTATGAAATGATAAAAAACGGTAAAGTTTTTATTAAATTTTTAATTGAAGATTACAATAACAAATTTATAAGTATTTTTATGAATATTTTATGCATTTAGAAAGTATTATAAATAAGAAATAAGATTGGTAGATAGTAGTTTAATTAGTGAAAATTGAAAATTATTTGCTACTATGCCAAAGACACATATTCCAAAGATATGCTAAAACTGAACCTAAAATAATTTTATTTTCTATGTTGTTTATATTAAAAACAAAATATTTTGTTATACCTTTTAACATGATGCTTTAAAAGATACATATAGTTGTTCATGAGAGTGAACTTTAAACTGCATTATTATGAAAAAGTTAACTTAAAAATATAATTTGAAATAAAAAGAGTAAACATGGTTAAACCAGCTTGTATTTGTAAAGATATATAAAACTGTGTGACTACTGGCATGGGGACTTACAAAGTAATTTTTGGAAAAGGCACAAAGCTTATAGTAAATTCAGGTAGGATTTGAAAACATTTTCTTTTTGACAGCTTAAATAGTTTTTTTTTTTGTTTACTAAAACCACTAAATACCAAGAAATTGTGTTTCCTCATGTTTTTATGCATACAATTTGAGAACATTTCTTAAATTTGCAGGTAATACATAGCCATCAAAAGGAATGTTAATGAGTGCTTATTATGGGAATGCTATTGAGAGAAATAAACTGACATTTGCTCAAGGAATACACTTCCAATCGAATCACAACTAAGTGATTATCTTAAACTAGAGGTCAGACTTATTTTGTTTAAATCAATGGTGAGATTATGATCTATGCAATGGGATATATGTTAAGGTCAGTTTTCTGTCTTGTTTTAGGATATTGTAGAGCAAATGAGGGCATTTAGAATTTTTAATTCTTCAGAGGTTTTTTGTAGACTTGCAATTCAGAATCTTTGTGAAAGCAAAAACAATAATGCATTTCTTATTGCAAAGAATTGTTATTTATATTTGGATAAATAGGAAAATGACAACCAAAAATATTTATTTATTCAAATAATTAACATAGGTACTCAGTATGAATGAGGAAGTATGTTTTTGCCAAGTCAAATATCACTGTGAAAACAAGTGTTGGAGGATTTAAAGTTATATTTGGAAAAGGCACAAAACTTAAAATAAATTCAGGTATGAAATTATTTACTTTTTATTTTGATATATTTGATAGATGTGTATGGTGGAACAGATTAGGAGTAAGCAATTATTCTAAAATGTTTGACTTCTTCAGTTTAGTGTAAATTTAATGGAACAATGTATGACTGTAGAACTAGGCCTATTATATCTTAACTGTTAAATAAAGAAAGGTCTAACTGTTATTATGGTATGCCTCACAAGGTTGCATAGAAAATGTTACTTAGTGTAACAGTGTGTGTCTACCAGTTTTGGAGGGAAACTAACATTTGGGAAAGGTGCAAAGCTTCTTGTTCAGTCAAGTAAGAGGTTTTTTTTTTTTACATTTTTTTATTGTTTTACTGAAAAAGCTAAAGGGGTTGTATGAATATATGAATTCTTATGTACATTGGAATTCATACCTTAAGAGCTTTAAGCTTTTAGGCAATGGATCTGAATAATGCAATATAAACTACAGTATTTTAAACAGCATCACAAATTAGAAATACTTTGTAGACACCTGAAGGGTTAGTGTTTTATAATTTTGCACTGTGTGAATAGTGGGAGTACATATGGAAAGTTGATCTTTGGATCAGGTACAAAGTTAAATATCAATTTCAGTGAGTATCTTCACATACTAATTTATATCTTTAATATAATATACTAAATTATATCTTTTTATTTGGTTTTTATATCTTTTTATTTGGTTTGGCTATAATCTTTAATAGTATGGCTTTAATAGTATGGCATATCTTTCATTGTTAAAGCAATTTATTTTTCAGCGAAATTTTAAAATCAGTACAGGTTTGATAAAGAATTAATTACTTTAATAAAAATAGCTTACTTGGCTAAGTTAAAGCTTGCTCTTAAATTATAATTTTATTGAACTTCAAATAATAAGCTGAAAATATAATTCACTGATTATTGGTCTGCTGACGTATGGTTAGAGGTTTTATTATCTCAGAAACGTAAAATAGCCAAGTTACTTATTCTTTAATGCAAAAATATTATTTTTGAAATAAAGTATACTATAGCAAAGTATAATCCTATTCCAGAAACATCATTGTGCATTGTGCATCAGCAAAATAAGATGTAAAGAAATTAGTACAAATAACATCTCTTGAATTTGAACTTGTATCCCTTGAAATGTACATGCAGCTAAACACATTTTTTAAGTCATTAATAACTTGTTTTCACACTTATCTGAATAAGTAGTGTTAATGTACAAATATACAAATACAGATATGATACAAATATGTTTCACAACTCCAGAGATCTAAGAATTATATAATCTGTAACAATTATATTGAAACATGCACTTAAAACATTATTACAATTCAAAGATGGAAAAATACATTCCTGAATGAAACCTATACATATTTGTCATGTCATGTAAAGCTGTGTGACTGGAGGTGTAGGAGGATATAAATTAATATTTGGGAAAGGAACAAAACTCACAGTGATTTCAGGTAGGATATATTAGACATCATATTATTAGATTAATCTTTATGTCCTTAATATTTTGTAAGTTTGTCATTCTTTGTGTGCAAGTAAATGTATACTTTACAGGTCAAATAATCCTACATTAAGTTTAAAATGTGTATACATGCCAAATTCCTATCATATCAGAGCATTTACCCTGGCCTTAAGGGAAAAGTTAGCTTATAGATTAAGTGTACACTATAGTGTTAACTATTACACTATTATTTAGAAAGTCAAATTCAAAACAGACTTTTTTTGCTCCAGAATGCCATTGTGGGTTAATTCAAATAATGTTATTTAATAATATTGGAAGGTTGACACTCAGGGACAGTTTGAGTTTGGTGTGTGACTGGAATTCTGACTTTATTTTTTTACTTTTTGCCAAATTAAACTGCTTGTTGAAAAGTTGGAAAG
The DNA here is from genome assembly GCA_017165825.1 of Hepsetus odoe. NCBI lineage: Eukaryota > Metazoa > Chordata > Actinopteri > Characiformes > Hepsetidae > Hepsetus > Hepsetus odoe. The sequence continues at coordinate 14,706 of JABMDN010004315.1, forward strand.
TTCCCAACAAACAAAATATTTAATAATGGCAAAAGAAATTAATAAATGTCATACTAAAATAATACAATAATTAGACAATAATTATACTATATATATATATATATATG
>JABMDN010004316.1:0-13173 GCA_017165825.1 Hepsetus odoe
TATATATATATATATATATATATATATATATATATTTTTTTTTTTTTTTTTTTTTTTTTCAATCAAATCAAATAATCAGATCAGGTTGTTTCAGTGTGTCTTTGTTTCAGATCATGATAATGGCAAAACTACTGTTTTTTTTTTTCTGCAAAGTAGCCGCACATCATTAACTTCTGAAACTCAAAACGTTATAAACTTACAAAAAGTGCAACTTTGAAGAATTAAAAAGCTTATATTCCTGACACGCCTCTCTTATGCTTTAATCGATTACAAATCAGTCCTGGATAGCTAGGCTCTGTTTTTAAAAATGCTGTGAAAATGATTTTTCCCCCTTTGCTTTTCACTAAATTGCAATCATTTTAGCAGGACTTGCAAATGCTGTTCTCTGAAAGTCCTATTAGATGAATGGTTCTGAGATCACTTGGCTGGCCTCTCTTGTGCCATCCCTGGCTCAGTTATTTATGTACTTGTCTGAGAAGTCCCAGGATTTAACACAGCCATAATTTAACTTGCATAGACATCTTTGGGCTCAAGACCAGGACATGCACTTACTTTCAAAGCCTTAGTGATTAATATTTCCGCTAAACTTGAAAAATTATTTTTGATTTTCTTTTGGAATCATTTCGCTATTGTCATCCAGTGGTGGTTAACTTTTAAAGCTGAAGAGGAGCCCATTATCCCATAACAATCATATCCTACCAGCATGCCAGTGGGAGAGCAGGCAGTTGATTGGCTGTGTTACCTGATATTTGTTGTTCAATAGGTTAGTGCTGGCAGGTCATTGCTTCCTGTGGTGGAGCCTGTGCATTTTTAAAGAGGCCCACTGATTTACCAGCAAGACTTCCTCTTCTCATGTTGGGAAATGCACACAAACAGCCAGTCTGACCTTTACCAGCAATAAACACAATTAAATATGAATAAGAGAAATAATTGAAAGTACCTCCTACTTTCTTTTAAAACATCAAAACTGAACACACATACACTTAAAATCTGAGAAGAATGCAGCTGACATTTTGTTGCTCTTTCAACAGAAAGACCATTGCATTTATCCTGGAGTATGTCAGTTGCTTTCTTCCAGATTTGAAACTATGTTTAATTTTCAGCAACCTTTTACAGCCTTATAAGTGTACTACAGCTTTGATAAATGCGAATAAGCCTTGTTTTCATTGGTGGCAGTGAAATTTCTGGCTTGCTAGTCTTGCCACCAGCATAAAAGATCGCTGAGACAGCTCAAACATCCCCACGTCCCAGTTGTCTGCTAGTGCAAAGTATTTATTTTTCCTATTGATTGCCTCTCACAAATTCTCTACCTCTCCCTCTCTGCCACATTGATCTGTGTGGCTGAGGGGCAGCATTATTTGGGAACGATGCACTAGACCAATAGACTTGGTTCTGCATCTCGTGGCTCCTTGAGGCTCCTCGCTGAGCATGCTCTTTCCCGCCTGTTCTCTGGGCCTCTGGCTGCTCTAAGGGGAGCTGGAGACAGCAGGCCTGTTTGAGTAATGCAGTCTGTGGCTGCCTCTGCATAAGCAGCAGCCATTAGCTCTGCTCTCTGCTTTACAATTGTTTCAGACACACTTAGCTACACGTCTCCAGTAACTTACCGTGGGCCTTAGTATGAGCCTATGAAAATTTGCATGAGACTGATCTGTTTGGAAATGTACTCAGGAGAGTCATGCCAGTTTTTTGTTTGATTACAGTGTTTATATTCTTGATTTTCTTGTATTTTCCAGCAACATAGAGCCACAGGTCATGATGCAAATTATGTTTTATGAAAGAAAATAAAGTTTTATATTGGAAAGGGAGGCAAAGAAGGTGCAAAATGAATGAATGTTGCCAAATGTATCCTGCGCTATCATACAAACACTGTCTTGTGTTGGGTTTCCACATTCAGCAAATTGAGCTAGAGAAGATCCCACACTGTGTTGCTTCTGAAACTTGTCAGGTACAGGGACTAGACTGTAAATTGATTCCTTAACAATACATTCAAAAAAATTAAATATAGGGATGGCATGGTGGTGCAGTGGGTTACCTCACAGCGAGAGGGTTCTGGGTTTGATTCCCAGGCTGTCCTTTTTGTTTGGAGTTTGCATGTTCTCCCCGTGTCTGTGTGTTTCCTCCTGGAGTTAAGGTTTCCTCCCACGATCCAAAGAGATGCACGCCAGGTGGACTGGAGATGCTAAATTGCCTATAGATGTGAGTGTGTGTGTGTGAGTGTGTTTGTCTGTGTGTCTAGCCTGCAATGTCCTGGCGACCTGTCCAGAGGTTTCCCAGCCTTTCATCCTGTGAGAGATGGGATAGGCTCCGGCAACACCCGCGATCCTAATCAGGACAAGCAGCGAAAGAAAAAGACAAAGAGAAATGAGGGAAGATATCTTTCTCTGCTTTGCTTTCATATATATAAGTTTCTGTATGTTATATATGTATATATGTATAAACACTGCAATTTGACTGGGTGGCCAAACTTTGGCAAGCAATGATACAATTAAGTTTATAATTGAAACACATGCTGGATCTTTGCAGCTCTTTGTAATAATCTTTAGTCTTTTAATACTAAGCTTAAATACTGGCTATAACGAATTAATCACCTTCATAATGATTTTGGCAGACACGAATAGTAATGCTACACAGAGCTTTGACAAAGCATTGGCACTGGCGTCTTTTGATTCGCATCATAAATCTGGCTCTTTTGGAGTTCATTTAATTATCTAATACATTTTATTCATCACCCCTCCATATGATGTCTATGTACACTGTGTGCACAGCTAATAGTCAAGTGAGTATTTTGACCATATCATTTTTATGCATATATTCCAACTCCAAGCCATATAAACTTGAATGCCAATCAGGTGATGTGTATTTGTGTAATGAGGGAGGATGTGGCCTAAGGAAATCAACACCCTATATAAGGTGTGCAAAATTATTAGGCAACTTCTTTTCCTCAGATTTGACTGACTCTGAAAAGTAAAAAATTTTAAAAAGTCTTGCAAATGGATGCAGAACTCTTGAAATTGCTAAGATATTGGGGTTTGATCACTGAATAATCAAATGGTTTGTTGCAAATACTCAACTGGGTCACAAGAAACGTATTGTGAAAAAAAGACTAAGATTTGAGAAGAATCAAACATGAAGCTACCAGGAACCCATGATCCTCCAGTGCTGTCATATTCCAGAACTGAACCTACCTGGAGTGTCCAGAAGTACAAGGTGTTCAGTGCTCTGAGACATGGGCAAGGTAAGGAAGACTGAAAACCGACCACCACTGAACAAGACACACGTCAAGACTGGACCAAGAAATATCTCAAGAAAGATTTTTGAAAGGTTTTATGGACTGATGAGGTGAGAGTGACTCTTGGTGGAGCATGTGGATGGGCCTGATGCTGGATCAGTAGCAGGCACAGAGCTCCACTTCCACTCAGATGCCAGCAAGGTGGAGGTACGGGTATGGGTGGTATTATTATAGATGAACTAGTTCGATGTTTTAAGGTTGAAGTTGGACACAAAATCAACTACCAAATCTACTACCAGTTTTAAGACACTTTCTTCACGCAGTGGTTCAGGAAAACGTCTTCATCTTTCAGGAAGACCATGATTTTTATGCGGGACGATCACATGCATGGAAGTTTTCCACTGTGTGGCCAGCAAAAGCCTTGAAGATGAAAGAATAATGACATGGCCCCCTTCCTCACCTGATCTAAACCCTGTTGAGAATGGTGGTCTCTTCTTAAATGGGAGACTTACAGGGAAAGAAAACATTCCACCTCTCTGAACAGAGTCTGGGAGGCTGTGGTTGCTGCTGCACAAAAAGTTGATCAACAGATCAAGAAACTGACTCCATGAATGGAAGGATTATGACTGATATTGAAAAGAAAGGTGACTGTACTGGATTTTTAAATGTCAGACATGTTTATTTGTAAATGTTGAGTTGTTTGTTTACTATTCTCTTTTTAACAGATGAAGAAAAACAGATGGAATATTTTTCTTTTTCATTTATACGTGATAATTCTGCACACTAATAGTTGCCTAATAATTGTGCACACAAATGTATCCCCTGAGAATGTTCACACTCACATTTGCTTTGTAAAACATTCAGGTTTCAGGGTTTTAACATTTTGGATTGACTGATAGCCCTGTATTTGTTCCAGATTAAAATGAATCCTCACAGTGCTCACCTGCTTAATAACTGTGCACACGGTGTAGAAAAGAAGTGATTTGTGACACATTAAGACCTCCAGGCTCTGGAGTCTTGCTGATGTCTAGGGGCAGCGGTGGCCTTGTGGTTAGGGAGTTCCCCAGGATCGGAAGATTGTGGGTTTGATTCCCTCACCAGTAGGTTGCCCTGAGGTACCCTTGAGCAGGGTACCGTCCCCGTCACTGCTCCCCAGGTGCTTTCAATAGCTGCCCTCTGCTGCACGTGTGTGTATGGGTGAAACGCAGAGGTTGAATTTCATGTTGTGCTGTGCTGCGTTTCACAATGACAAGGGTTGTCACTTTCACTTTCATGTCTTATTAGTGTGAGACCTCTGACCTGACCAAGGATTTGACAATCTCAGGTTCAGAAGCAATGGTTATAGGATTTTAAATATTTAAGTCCATACTGGGAGCTGAGAACACTCCTGCCCCCCCAGGTATGGGTAAATTGAAAAGGCAGCGGTCAGTCACTGTGAGCCATGAGCCCTTTCCCTCTGCTGCTTTAAAGCCTCTATGTTGCAGTGAAGCCTCTCTGCTCTTCAGAATGACTGCTTCACAGATCTGGAGATGCTATCTGGAACCCCTTGCTTAAAAAAATGGCCTAAATCTGAGTGGGATTTATCAGAGAAAAAGCTAATGCTTTAGTCTGAGTGCCTGAAATATGCTATGGGAATGAGAGAAGAGAAATAATGCAAACCAGTACATGTTTGTAAATGAATTTTTTCCCCATATAGTTGTGTCTGTATTCTACTCATCTGTAGTTTAGTCTTATGTCATTATTATTATTTTTTTTTCAGATGCCTGACAGAAAAGAATCCAGTCAGAATTTAATATCTAGGTAGATTTAGCCCAGCATTCTTTCCCATTGCTGAGGCCTTTAGGCACTGGATTGAAGTCCCAATGTGTCAGTTCAGTCAGCAACATAATGAGGAGCTGACAATGGAATCAATCACGTTTTGATTTTTTAATAAGTGAAACCGCATCTTTGACAAATATTATAGCTTAATGATGCTTACAGTCTACTTGAATCCCACTACGTGAAGCTATTGGCAGAAATGTGCATTTGTGTGGTGGTGTGTTTTTGACCAGGTTTTTATGGCCTGAAGTGCTCTGATAGTCATGGATTTACTAACTGGCATGAATATATTCTTCATTCTCAGAAGAAAATGGTGCTAAATTATCACAGGGTTTCATCCCTTGTGTTTCTCCTGTATTTTGGGAGAATAACTGTATATTGCATTGAACAACATATTGCATTGAAGAAAAAAAAATGTGTTTTTGAAATGTATATTGTTTTGCTCTGCCTTAAAAAGGTAATATTACAAAGGGTTTACATGAATTTAGTTTACATTCAAAATTCATTCAGGTACAGAACTGGACTTTAAGGCCTCTGTTGTACCTTTGAGGATGAATTTTCTTTGTGTCTTGAACAAAAATGTAAAAGTGTTGTTTTTAAATATAAAGGTGACAAACAGATGGCAAAGAAATATTTTTGTAAATGAAATCATGATATCAATTTATTTTAATTTAAACTTCAACACAATATAAAAGTGTTCTGTGATAGTATTTGTTTCCTTTAGAAGAGTTTATGTTTAAGAGTCTAGAGAATGTGCGTAATTTGATCTATGGGCAGTGCACATCGAAAAGCAACAAGGAAAGATGTTTCAAGGACAAACCCTTTTGAAGAAGACAATTAGGTTAAAGCTTTACAGAACATTTGCGTTTATGTTCCAAGCGCCACAATACATTCCTGGAAATCCGCAGCCATCTTTTATTGTATTGGAGTGTTGCTCTGTGTGTTAAGGTTTTACATGTGTGTATAGAAACTGTCCTTTAGGCCCACAGCCTTAGAAAACAGCCTGTTGGAGTCAACTGTGTTTCAGGACAGGAGCCTGATGACGTCTCTCACATTGAGAGTCCTTGGCGCCAGTGCGCTGCAGATGAGCTCTGATACCCTGATAGGATGGAGGGCTCTATTGGCAGCCTGGTCACGTCAGTGGTGAACCAGGCTAACATGGCGTAATCACAGCCTAGCAATGAGGCCCACGGATGAGGGAGTGCAGGTGTCTGCCTCAGATGGGCTGGGTGTTAGCCTCTGAGATGTGTCATCCCTCCCTGATAGATGCACAGAACACATTTTATTGCACCCTCCATCCTCCCACCATTTTCCTTTAAAACACACAAGGGTGGTCACGTTCACGCTGCCCTTTTGCCCTCAAAAGAAGATTTCTACATGGTTCTCGGCTTGGCGCATGCTTCTAGGAAAAAACCTGTTATCAGTGAACAGCCCTGTGTGGAGGCTCTACTTTTGTTGATGTTCTTTAACTCCCTTTTTGAACATGTGAGCTATAATTTAAAGTGAAGAATGTATAGCCCATTGTCCATGTTTTTACTCATTAATAAGCCTTATGCTGTAATAAACCTTACAGGAGAGCAGTGAGACCAGTGATGCTATACGAGATGGAGACAATGATGCTGACGAAAAGACAGAGCTGGAGGTGTCGGAGCTAAAGATGCTAAGGTTTTCATTGGGAGTGATGAAGGTGGACAGGATTAGAAGTTAGTATATTAGAGGGACAGAGTTTGAGAAGCAAGGTTGCATTGGTTTGGACATGTCCAGAGGAGAGAGGAGGATTATATTGGGAGAATATTAAGGATGTTAAGGATGGAGCTGCCAGGAAAGAGCAAAAGAGGAAGACCAAAGAGGAGGTTTATGGATGTGGTGAGAGAGGACATGCAAGCAGTTGGTTTGAAGGAGGAAGGAGGACAGGAAGAAATGGAGACAGTTGATCTGCTGTTGTGACCCCTAAAAGGAAGCAGCCGAAAGAAGAAGATACTATAACGATTATAAGCCTTTGATTTAAAGATAGGTAAGGGAATGCCTTATCCATACTAAGGGTATTATATTTTTTCAATGGCAGATACCATCATAAATCTTTCCATACATTACTGATCATTCTGTATAACTTTTTAGAAATGAAGCTTTGCAAAAATGTGCAAATATGAATGCAAATGAATCATGATCATGCATTGTTTAAATTAGCATATATTTTTACAGAAATTGTAGCATTAAATGTTTACTTAATTATAATAAACAGATTATTGATTTATTTATTTATTGATCATTGATTAATGAACAAATGGGTAAAAAATTTGTTAATTTTTTTATTTTGTACATAATTTAGATGACTGTGGCTAACATTAAGACTCCTTCTGTGTTAAACTGTGAATGTATTTAGAAACGATCATGAGAGTATGCATTAGTTTCAGAGGAGATTTTTGGTTCTCAATGTAGAGAAAAGGTGCTTTGAAAAACTGGCCTCAGAACTTCACTCTGCACTTCTCAGAGAATATGCTTTTGTATGATCATTATTAAAAGAAAGTTAAAAGAAAACAGACATCTATCGATATCGATATTCTTTATGAAGCAGGGTTTCCAATGATGTATGACACAACAGTGTTGTGGCTTGTGAGGATGGAGAAAATGCAGTTTGACACAAGTGCATGTGAGTGGACTAAACATATATATATATATATATATATATGTATGTATATATATATATATGTGTGTGTGTTTGTGTGTGTATGTGTGTGTATGTATTATGCAATTTGACTTGAATGCATGAATTTTTAAAGGGTTCTGCTTAAATAGGTCAATGCAAAAGATACAAGAGCTTCCAATCTGCACACTGTCAGTTATGCATTATCCACCATTGTTATGTGAAGCTAACTAATGAAAAAGTTACTTTATAGTTCAAAAAAGCAGAAAAAATGCTTAGTCAATAATTGAACCTCCAAGTCCACCGTCTATCGGAAAATGATTTCAGTGTCTTCTTCTGATGCTGCACTCAGTCACCCATTCCTATCCCTTCGCCACAGGGCTTTCATGGTGAGCAGAATCACAGAAATGTGCTTTTTCCTCATCTGATGAAAGGCAGACTATTTCGAGTGTGTCTGGGCTTTTGGTGGATGGGGGGGTAGCATTGGTTTCTCAGGTTGACAGGCGAAGCCATTCCCCTGGTGAGGAGATATTTCTAGCAGCTCTGTTCAGAGTTGTGTCTTCAGATGGCAGACAGACGCTCTGCTGAACAGGGAGATGCTGCAGCAACTGGGTCACAATTCTACAGAGAGGTTGTGATTCGTAAGCCTATCAAAGTCTGTTTATGACTGACATGATTTTTTTTTTTATTGAGAGGCATGTTACTCTTACTTAGAAATGTGATATTTTTGTCCAGGTTAAGTTAATTTTTCTATGATGCCTATTACTGCAACAGAAAGGTAATTCTGGACTTTGGTGAGGAGGTAAACTGCTGATTTGTGAGTGCACAGCAATCAATTGGTCAATTAAATGGTCCATGCAGCAATAGGCAGCAGGCTAATATTCAACCTCCAGAAATGCAGAGAAAAACAGCATGCACATTCACGATGAATGAAATTTCACGGGTAAAACATGAGGAAATTTAAATACACTATCATTAAATAATCGGTAATCATTGTTAATGTGAGTAAACCTTGTGATTTTAGCCTTTCAACATCTGAAAACTCAGGCTGCCAAGATACTACAAATTCTGCCCAGTAGTATGCACGGTTGAAGAAACTGCCTGAATAAAGAAAACAGAAGATGACTAGTGGGCCGGGCACTTCTCCATTATACATCATTAGAATATTTAAAAGCAGAGGCATATGTATGACAGCAAGAGTTGAATGTGATAAAGTAGTGTTGTAATTAGTCTTTTTTAAACACAAGCTCTTTTTGACTCTTAAATGCTTCTTGTGTTTTTGCAGCGCTGCCAGCATGGCAACGGTAATAGTGTTTCTGATATATTCAAAAAAGTGTGGAATGGTTATGACTTCAAAGAGCCTGATATGCATTTCTCACAAGATTGCATGCTTTAAAATTGATCTTTAAATAGAGAATGTCCGCAAGCTATGATAGCCATATAATGGCTTCACAATTTTCTCTTGTTGGTTAGAGGTTACCACTTTCCACAGTACCACTAATTTCCTTTCCTGTATCAATAGGGACCTGCTAGGCAGGGGCCAGGCTTGAAAAATGTACATCTTGGTCAGAACATTTGAAATGGCCCTTACTCCCACTGATAATGGCATTAAAAATGTAGGTAAAAATACAATCAAAGACCTGTAAAGAAGATACTGCTGGTGGTAAAACCTTGGTTATATTACATTTCCATTTACAGCATTTGGCTGACTCTCATCCTGGACAACATACGTGAGTACTTTGTATTTTAGACTCAAGCTCAATCAAGAGCTGCTAGTAACTAAAATTCTGCTACATATGAAGGCAAAACTCCACCAGATTGCACAGAGAAAACATAAAGGGCACAATGCCTTGTTTTAATTAGGCTGTGAAATTTAGGTTTGTTAAATTAAATTAAATTAGTTAGGTTTGATAAATTAAAGCATTAAGGTGCAGATGTTATCATAATCGCTCATTGAAAAGATGTGTCTTTGTCATCATTTGAAGACAGCGAGGGTCTTAGCAGTTCTGATGGTTACAGGAAGTCCACTCCACCACTTAGGATGTGAGATTGAGTGAAGTCTTGATGTATGTCTTCCTTAGAGCCGTGAAAGGCCAGGCTGAGCTGCGTTTGAAACACAGAGGACGAGTTGTGATCCATGGTTCAATCATTGCAGTTCGATACGACTGGACTATTTACTTTGATAAGACTGGACTGGACCATTTTTGGCTAATGTTTTAAATTTAATGCAGACAGCCTTGGGAAGCCAGTGAAGCATTTGCAGAATTGGAGTGGTGTGTAAGAATTTGTGTGTGTCCAGGCATGCTGCTGCATTCTGAAACAGTTTTTAGGGTCTGGTGGCCTTTAAAGAAAGGATGGCTTGGATCGAGTGGCAGCCTTGAGAGGGTTTTGAGATGATGAATGAGGCTGAGTATCTTAGTGGCCTCAGTGGCGAGCAATCGAAGGATTTTCCTGATGTTTTAAAGAAGGTACCTTTCTGTTCAGGAAGGCTCAGTAATGTGGGGTGAGAAAGAATTGTTTTTTTCAAAAAAAAACTTTTATTCTTCCATTTCAGGAGTAATAACTGTTTTGCCAAAGTAATGGCAAGGTAAGAATCATCATCAGTCATTCCCTGTTGGGAAGAATTATCTGCAGTGAGCAGGAGCTCTGTTTTCTTGGGGTTTAGTTTACAATGAAGAGCCTTCATGTGGAAACATCTTTCAGGCAATCAGGCATGCATACATCTAGGTTGAGATTTAAAGGTTGTTAGGAGGAAAGGAGAGGATCAGGTGGGTGTCATCTGCATAACAGTGAAATGAAGAGCTGTGTGAGGATATTATTTTGCAAAGAGAGTTTATAAAGAAAAAGCAGGGGACCTAGTACTGAACCCTGTGAAACCCTGTGATCGTTTTTTTGTAGGATGGGCATAGATCCTTCTCATGACCTGAATACTTCCAAGAAGGATGCTATCCAATGCCAAACAGAGCCAGTGAAACAAAGAGTGAAGAGCAAAGGCAAGACATAATGAGACATAATGTCCATTGAATGCAAATTTAAATGTACAGTCATTACATTACTTTATTTTAGGATTTAAAAGGGATTACATGTATACAGTTTTACAAAACAAAAAAAATTACTCTCACTATCTGCAGATTACACAACTCTCACACTCTTTTGAGCCCCTGTATAGGAAATACTTTATCTGACCAGTGGAGTGGGGTGCCTTTAGCATGAGCAGAACATGCATGAGAACAAATGTTCTGCTCAGCTGTAGAGATGCCTGAGGGAAGAGTGCTGTCTTTATGCTCAAAGACCTACTTCAGCTAAGCTGTACAGGGTGAAGTACTGAAAAAGGCATATATCTTCCACAGAGACAAACAGACAGGTGGAGAGACAGACACAACCCCCCCATTGGACCTCCTCCATCAGGATTTCTTCAGCACAGTATCTGACTACTAGTCTACAGCTGATCCCTTTTGTCTTCTGGGATACAGCACCATAACTGAGTGCTGAAAGACTTTGTTGGGCTGAAAGAAGTTAACAAACTGGTCTCACAGAATAGGAACTTGAGAGTTCTTCCTGTCCAGCAAAAGTCTTAAGAGACCCCTAAGCCTAAATGTCTTGCAAATGATTTGTGTCCCTCATCATGCGGCAAGCTCTCTGACATTCTGTGATACACTCCATGGAGGAGGGGGAGGATTACAACTGTGTTGACAGAACCAGGGCACATATGCATACACACATACACACACAGTGCACAGAGACAGAGAAACAGATTGTTATGCCTCTAACCCCAGGGGTTCAAAAACTAAAAAACTGATTTAGCTTTTTCCTGAATTAACAGGCAACATGGATGGATTTTATTTCTTTGTTTTTCACTTCTTGCGTTTTTGACCCACTGAACACTTTTTCTCTTTGCCTGTTTAACATTAGCACAATTGCAGTGGAAACAGAAAAACATAATTATCTTAATTGGTACCTAACAAGGAAAAAAGAGTCCTGATGAGTAAGGACCTCTTAAAGGCCACAAAGGCGGAACAGTTGGATTGTTAGGAAAAGGCCTCAGACCATGCATGCATTTATGAGTCCTGGTGCATCTGGGCTGACCATTATATAATACAAAACTTAATGATTAGTCCTTAGAGCATTGCTAAGTGCTGCCTGACATTTGTACAAGGCCAATTCCGTTTGTGCTGAATTTCTTTAACAAAGCTGTAGTTTGTCTAAAACTTTTTAATACACCTCTGCTTGACCTTCATAAATTAGTGCTGAATGAGTTGATTGGTGAAAACTCTCATTTGCACACATTTTCCAAATGTGGTCACTCGCAGGGCTACCTACTTTTATCTACTTTTAAAAGAAACAGAAAGCCATTTTGTGCCTTGTATGACAGCAGATACCATATGTGAAAAATTATACAATATTATTGTTCATAAAGCTTAGTTTCAGGCATGTGTCTTCTTTTAGATGGACGGCCAACCCCATAACATTTACATTTACAATTGCGGCATTTAGTGGACGCTCTTATCCAGAGCAACTTCCATGTCTTGATTACAGGGACAGTCCCCCTGGAGCAACCCGGAGTTAAGGGTCTTGCTCAGGGACCCAGTGGTGGTAGTGCCAGAGGTGGGATTAGATCCTGGGACCTCTTGAGCCATTAGGTACTGTAATAGGCACCGGTTCCTAGACATTCAGATAGTGTGTGTGTGTTTGTGTGTGTGTGGTTAACTGGTTTTAATAGAAAGTTATACAAACTACAAACTAATAGAACAAACTACAATGGCAGCTTGCTGCACATGGGACTGCCTAGTCACAGGGTGGTCAGATTCACCCTGCTAAATGATAAAATGGGTTATGAAAACAAGAGAGGGATGATTAGAGGATGAAGGATAGGTGAAGAAGGAGAAATAAGAAGCAAATCTAGTCAGAGAGAAAATATTGGGAGTTTCAGTGATGCTTCAGGATTTAACACAAGGTCGATAGCACCGCAAAGCACAATCACAATATGTCTGCAGATTCTGATCAGCATGATCAATGTTGCAGCTAGCCGCTTACAGCAGTCTGATGAAAATGAAAAAGTTTATGTGGGGAGAATCCTTGAAGCTTTTTCTCCTCACATTGCCTGCATCATCACTGCTGTCACAGGAGTGCAAAACTACTCTCTCTCTCTCTCTCACTCTCTCTCTCTCTCTGTCTCTCTCGCGCACTCACTCTCTCTCTCTCTGTCTCGCTCTCTCTCTCTCTCTCTCTCACTCTCTCTCTCTCTCTCTATCTTTATCTCTCTGTCTCTCTCTCTCTCTCTCTCACGCTCTCTCTCTCTCTCGATCTCTCTTTCTCTCTCTGTCTCTTGCTCTCTCTCTCTCTCTCTCTCTCTCTCTCTGTCTCTCTCGCTCTTTCTCTCTCTCTCTGTCTCTCTCGCTTTTTCTCTCTCTCTCTCGCTCTCTCTCTTGCTCTCTCTCTCTCTCTCTCTCTCTCTCTCACACTCTCTCTCTCTCTCTCTCTC
>JABMDN010004320.1:0-10000 GCA_017165825.1 Hepsetus odoe
TTCATTCATATTCCACAAACTGACTTATTTCAAAGGTGGCGTCCTGTGACTGAACCACACATGAAGTCACCGAAAGACTCTTTCTTTCACAAATATCTATGAACCTGCTTTAATGGCCAGGTGCTTGATCTTATACACCTGTGCCAAAGGGCCAGTAACCTCTGAATTCAGTGATTACAAGGTCCCAGTAGTTTGGGTCAAATAGTGTAGATAAGGCGAGACTTGCTTGGAGTCCAACTTTACTTCTTTAGCCCAGAAAAGCAGCTACAAGACATTAACGCTAGGTATAAAGAGTCACCCAAATCCCTTCTGTAGATTCACAAAAAAAAATCTCTGGTACTTTACTGTTTGAGTCTGGAGTGAATGAAGGGAACTGGGAGGAGCATGTGGTAATTGTGGGGGTTTTCTCTTCTCAGCCGCCCCGTTACTGACAGCCAACCATCAATCAACCAGCGGGAGGCGCTGCCAGCAGCAGCGTAATGAGCAGAAAAATGAATGAAAACACTTTACAGGTATCAGGAGTGGGGCAGGAGAGGAGTGGGAGAGAGAGAGAGAAAGAGAGAGAGAGAGAGAGAGAGAGAGAGAGAGAGAGAGAGAGCGAGAGAGAGAGAGAGAGAGAGAGAGTGCTAATGTACAGGCAAGGGCAAATTATTTAAATGTCTTTAGTGACAAAGAGAAAAAGTTTGAATAGAGAAGAGAAGAGAAGAGAAGAGAAGAGAAGAGAAGAGAAGAGAAGAACAATAAAAGAAGGGAGCAGAAAAAAGAGAAAGTGGGAAAGAAGAAGACTGAAGAGAAGAGAAGTTTGGTGATTAATGAATACATCCCTCTAAGCTCATGCACACACACACACACACACACACACACACACACACACACTGATTTTCATTTCCTCTGTACTGGACACTTGTTCTGAACAATGGCTCACAAGGATATAATATCCTTTCAGACAGTGACCTCTGACCCCTCCTATCTATTGCCACCACTTCATCTGCACACTGTCTGTTTTCAGTCCAGGCAACACCTCCTTCCATGTCTGCCCGTTTCCCCTCATTCGTTGTCCAGTTCTGACACACTTCCTGCTTTCTTCAGACGAGATCAAACTTCAATTAAAGCTGCTTCTTCATGTTTAAAGCAGCTCCACGTGAGATGAAACAAGTTAGGGGGCTTTTTGTTCCCAGTCTGCTGCTCATAATTCTCCTCTAAAACTAATGATCCTGCACGATCTGGTCTTTGCAGTCATAAACCAGATAAAGAAAATATAATGCAAGTCTCACCTTTAGAATGACATTTTGTCCTAAAAACACAATTCACACAGTTAATCGACCAATAAATAAATAATACATATAATACGCCAAGCTTTCTCCCATTCTTCTCTGCAGAAGCTCTCGAGCTCCATCTGGATGGGGAGCGTTGGTGCAGAGCCATTTTCAGATCTCTTCAGAGATGTTGAATTGGGCTCAAGTGTGGGCTCTGGCTGGGCCACTCAGTGACCTTCACAGAGTTGTCCCAAAGCCATTCCGTATTCCTGTTATCTTGGTGGTGCTTAGGGTCATTGTCCTGTTTGGAGATGAACCTTAACTCCACTCTATGGTCCAGAGTGCTGGAGCAGATTATCATCAAGGATGTTTCTGTACATTGCTGCATTCATCTTTCCCTGAACCCTGACTAATCTCCCAGTCCCTTCTGCTGAAAAAAAACATCCCCACATTATGATGCTGCCACCACCACGGTTTACTGTAGGGAAGGTATTGGCCAGGTGATGAGCTGTGCCTGGATTCAGGTTGTGCATTCAGGCCAAAGAGTTTGATGTAGAACCAGAGAATTTGGTGTCTCGTGGTCTGAGAGTCCCTCAGATGTCTTTTAGCAAACTCCAGGAAGGCTGTGCCTTTTACTGAGTAATGGATTCCATCTCACCACTCTACAGGCCTGATTGGTGGAGTGCTGCAGAAATGATTGTTCAACTGGAAGGTTCTCCTCTCTCTGTCAGAGTGAGCATCACCTCCCTGGCCTTTCTACCCTGATCGCTCAGATTGGCCAGACATCCAGCTCTAGGAAAAGTCCTGGTGGTTCTAAACTTCTTCCATTTACGGATGATGGAGGCCACTGTGCTCATCGGGACCTTCATGCAGCAGCAGTCTTTCTGTAGCCTTCTCCAGATCTGCACCTCTATATCTGTCTCTGAGGTCTACAGACAGTTCCTTGGACTCTATGGCTAGGTTTGTACTCTGACATGCACTGCCATCTATGGGACCTTACATAGAAAGCTGTGTGCCTTTCCAAATCATATCCAATCCACTGAAATCACAACATGTGGTCTCCAGTCAAGTTGAGGAAACTTCTGAAGGAAGATTAGTGGAAACAGGAGTTGCCGTGGAAAAGGCTGTGAAAAGTTATTTACATGTTTTATTTTTGTTTTTCATTTTTAAGAAATTTGCAAAAATTTCAAGCAAACCGTTCACTTTGTCATTATGGGGTATTATGTGTAGAGCTCTGAGGTAAAAAATGAATTGAATCCATTTTGGAATAAGGAATATTTTGTTTCTTTTGTAAAAAGTAACCTGGTCATTCAGTATATTCAGGTTGTCAGCTGACCACATACTTTGGCCACATAACGTTGATGAACCTCAACCTGACTGACTGCAGCAACACCAGATCACAGCACTGCCCCCACAGGCTCTCGTCTTACCCTGATGCGCCCATCATTCTGGAACAGGGTGAATCTGGACTCATCAGACCACATGACCTTCTTCCATCGCTCCAGAGTCCAATCTTTATGCTCCTGAGCACACTGAAGCCTTTTTTTTGCGATTAGCCTCACTGATCAGTGGATTTCTTAAAGCTACACAGCTGTTCAGTCCCTTCAGTTCCTTTGCATTGTGTGTGTGGAAATGCTATTACTCTCATTATTGAACACAGCCGTGAGTTCTGCTGTTGTTTTTTTTACGTTCTGATTCCACTAAACGTTTAAGTGATCACCGATCACGGTCATTCAAGATTTTTTTCCGACCACACAAGAGGAGAATCAAACCACTTTCCTGACAAAATAAAGAATTTTTTTTGGGCTTCCCCTGGCAACTAAGAGAGCCACCTCTCATGCGTGGCGTCTTATTGCTTCAGCTCAACCCCGAGTTTCCAAACGCTTGTCCAAATTCTGCTTCTGTCATGAAAATTGCTCCTAATTTGGCTGAAAGTGAAAAAACAAAGCTTGGGCTATTAATTGGCAACCAATTACACCCTTAACAATCTCTATGGAAACAGAGTGCGCTGATGGCATCTGGCCACTGGAGCAGAATTTTCAGAACGGAATAGCGCCGAGTCCGTTAGTCATGACACATTTTAAGTCAAAAGCAGACACAAGATGAACCACTGACTCATGCAGGACCTGCTCCTGACGAGGGAATCGGGGCTTAGAGCAGGAAAAAACACTTAAGTGTGCAGCGTCCTGGAAGAAATTGCATCAAATCAATGGTATTTAGGGAATCATTTTCAAACGGATGTCAATTACTCTGGATGACTAAACTCAAGAGACGCTTTATTAGAAACCCCTCGCTTTACAGATGCAGATTGTAGTCCATGTACTGAAGCTATAAAGCCAAGCACACGCCGCATAAAGTGTCCCACCAATTCACTCCAATGTAACATTGCAACGTTCCAACCTTGGTGTTTGACAGTCGATATCCTGGTCCACTTTTTGGCAAAAAATGAGAGAGATCGGTCCGCACGTGACCTTTCATGAAGCCGATTTTGTGCATTAGGGGCCAAAACAGAATATGACTATAGTAAGGCCTGGATCAAGAGTGAAAGTGAAAGTGAAAGTGAATATAGTGTGAACACACAGTGAAAAATAACTATATGCATCTGCTATATTTAATCCACACCGTGCAGTAGGGGGCAGCCATGTCCAGCACCCAGGGGGCAGTGATTGGGACGGTACCTTGCTCAAGTATACCTTGGGGCAACCTACTAATCAGCGATTCGAATAGTTATTTACTGTGTACATTTCTATATTACACAAAGTTCCACATTCTGTATATCTGTGCATAGTTTTCAGAAATCTACATTGTTTTTCTTAAGCAGAACATTTTTCACACTTCTTCAAACCATACAGTCCTACATTGTATATACTTCTATATATCCATAGTTCTACATTGTCTAAAAGTTGTACATTTTTCATTGTATATTTCTCACAGTGATACATTGTTTGAGTTCTAGATTGTGGTTCCACATTGTGTGTAGTTCTATGCTGTTTGTAGTTCTACATTGTTTGTAGACCTAAATTGTCTACATTTCTACACTTTTTACAGTTCTAGATTGTAGTTCTGTATTGTTTATAGTTCTGCATCATTGACAGTTCTAGATTGTTAATAGTTCTACATTATGTGCAGTTCAATCTGTGCAGTCTAGATTGATTCAAGTTCTGAAATGTCTATAGTCCTACATTGTTTATAGTGCTTCATGTTTGTAGTGTAGTTCAGCATTGTTTATATGTCTACATTGTTTGAAGTTCAAGATTGTCTATCTTTCTACATTGTTTGAAGTTCAAGATTGTTTATATCTCTACATTGTTTGAAGTTCAAGATTGTCTGTTTCTACATTGTTTGAAGTCCAAGATTGTCTATGTATCAACATTGTTTGAAGTCCAAGATTGTCTATCTTTCTACATTGTTTGAAGTTCAAGATTGTTTATATTTTTACATTGTTTGAAGTTCTAAACTGTTTACAGTTCTACATGTTTGTAAATCTAGGTTGTTTGTAGTTCTATATTGTTTGTCACTCTAGATCATTTATAGTTCTACATGGCTTATTATGGAACATTGTTTGTAGTGTTTGTATACACTGTGTGTATATTTCCGATAGCTCTGCGTTATTTTGTCCTACAATGTGTATCGGTGTTCATTTTTCATGGCTCTACGCTGTTTGTAGTTCTACATCATATAAAGTGCTTATAGTTTATACATTCTAGTTATTTATAGTTCCGTAGTTCTGTGTTCTTTACTGTTTTATGTTGTTGACAGCTCGGCGCTGTTAAGTTCACAAACGATGTGGATCAAACGAAGGTCATCAGCAGAGATGCAGCAGCTGGAATCAGAGAGAAAGACGGTCCGGCGGTTTGAATGGAAGATGGTTTTACTCTCGTCTACATTACACGGGGCCGATTCTTACTCCGATCAGTGTCCAAGTTCACTTTATAAACAAAGCGGAAAATGGACCTACTCATCAAAGCACCTTCACGGAAACATTACTCCATCTTTGTCCCTGCAGAGAGGAGAGCGCTCAGAAAGGAAGAAAAGAAAGACTGCAGTGGGTGAAAAGAAAAAAAACCCTTCCACAGCTTGTTCACTTACAATCAATTTAACATCACCCCTGGAGAAGAGAAGAGAGAGAGAGAGAGAGAGAGAGAGAGAGAGAGAAAGAGAGAACAAGCAGCACTCACTCATTCCTGCACACTTCAGCAAGCATGATACAAAGCGGAAGAGAGAAAAAAAAAAGAGAGAGTGGCTATAAACAACTCAAAGTAAACCTCTCTCTCTCTCCCTTTCTCTCTGCTCATAAACACAACCAAGCTCATATCACTTTGGATGGTATCAGCAGCTTCCCTGCGTTGACAGTGTGAGTGTATGTGTGTGTGTGTGTGTGTGTATGTGTGTGTGGAAGCAGCGCAACTTCTCTTACACTTGGCTGATGATGCGGCCCCTAATTAAAGCTGTTCCCACCTCAATGGATGATTATACCACCTGTCCATCAGCTTCAGGCTGAAGACACACACTCCTGCATGAGAACTGCCAAAACGCTAGAACTGTTAGAAAGACAAAGACAGAAGACAGCAGCAGAAAACAGTCACAGTCCAGGACTTATTACAGTCTGTCTGAAACTTATCCAGAAATGTCCATGTTCTCAGACTCCTGCTTTTCTTCTGAAGGCTCATCCTCTTTGTAGCTGCGGCAGCTGCTTCTGCTCTTCCAGAAAACCATGTTAGAACATTGCTGTGAGGCTTTGGTTTGGTTGCCCTCGAGCCACAAAAGCATCACTTAGGTCAGGAACTGATGGTGGACAGATCACTGACCTCACTTATCACAAAGATAATGTTTAAAAAATGCAATTTTACTGTTATATTTTGGGGGACTTCAGCCTGCTGTGACCAACTGAAAAACTGGGAAGGACAATATGGACACTATACAAGTAGTGCATGTGCAAGCAGTGTAAGGGGACAGCTCTGTCTTCACTGCGTTTCCCTTCAGGAAGTTCTATTCATCTGTCTCTCGTCACAGACATCACACTCCATACACACCTTTTCTCCTCCATCCATTCTCCCTTTCTTCTCTCTGACTTCTCCTTCCAACTGTCCTGCACCAAAGAACACACAGAGAGACCATCTTTTCTGTGTGGTTCTGTCCATTTAGGCTGAAATGTGTGTTGGGAAGGGATATAATGGAGAATCAAATGCATTCAGTCTTGTGACGAGGATGGACAGGATTAGAAACGGATTAGAAAATCTCACATCTCGGGTTGGAGACAAAGTTAAAGAGGCAAGGTTGCATTGGTTTGGACATGTCCAGAGGAGACACAAGGATTATATCGGGAATAGGATGTTGAAGATGGAGCTAGCCTGAAGAGGGAGAACAAAGAGAGGGTTTGTGGATGTGGTGAGAGAGGACATGCAGGTGGTCGGTATGAAGAAGGATGATGCAGAGGACAGGAAGAAATGGAGACAGTTGATCCACTGTGGTGAAAGAAGAAAAAGAAGAATGCACGATGTGAGCTGGTGGCTATAAGGTTCTTTTGTTTGTGAGCTACATCAGTCTAGAAGGAAACTTCAGACTGCAGACACTACTTGGCTGATTTAGTTCTACAGCATTTCCAAAACTGTTTACTTTCCATCTCTGTAAACTGTCGTCCAGCATCTGTTGCACAACGGCAAAGCCGTGCCAAACGGCTACAGACAAAGCCAGGGAAGTGACCAGATGGTGCAGCCACAGGTGCCTGTGTTTGGTCTGAAACGGAGCCAGAACACCGAGCGGTGGCAGGGAATTCGATTCTGGAAGTCTAAGTGGAGCAGCTGTTAGGGAGTAGGGGGAAAAGTCTGGGGCATGGAGAAAATCTGGATATCCTGCTGGAGGACACAGAGAAGAAGTGACAAGCTCCCCACACTAAAGCTGGCAGAGGATTCCATGCCAAACAAGGTTTTCGGGGAAAATTATGAATCAGCAGGGAGTGTAATGAATGGAGTTGCTTGGTCTAGTTGTTAGAAAATGGTATTGTGGGAAAATCACAATTATTTTTACATTTCCATCTACATCTACATCAAGAGCAGATGCTCTTATCCAGAGCGACGTCCATGAGTGCTTCCAACAAAACGTCCTCCACACTAGAAAGCCTACACTTGAAATAAAAGCTTCCAGCAAGTGCAAACTCTGCTAAATATGAAGTTTTATCACATTAAAATGAGAAAACAAGGCTAAGTTTTGGGGGTGGGAGTTTTTATTAAAGCCCTTTGAAGGAATTGGTTTTTCAGTCATTGTTTTTAAAGTAGCAAAGATCTCAGAACGTCATATGGTGAGATGAAGTTCATTCCACCACTTAGGAGCTGAGAAAGGGAGGCGTCTTCTACCTTTTTAGGAGTGCTCTACCCACAAATTCACCCTTCGTCCTTCATATCAACTGAGCCTATGTGGCGCAAGAATAAAACTAGCATGAATATTGATCCGGAGAGCAACTGGAGCTAAGAACTGTGGAGAACTTTCTGACCTGTGTAGAGAATTTGCCCTGTGATTGTCAACATATCTAGACCAGTAGTTTGCCCTGAGGTACCCTTGAGCAAGGTACCGTCCCCATCACTGCTCGCCGGGTGCTGGATATGGCTGCCTGCGGTGCAGTGTGTGTGTGGGTTAAATGCAGAGGTTGCATTTCATGCATTTTGTGATTCACTGTGCTGTGTTTCACAATGGGAAATGGGCACTTTCACTTTCACTTCATTAAACAGTTCGAGGCAGCCCGTATGAGGGTTCCGTGTGTGTGCGTGAGGGTTCACTGCATATCAATGAAACTTCAAGCCGAGTCGCCTGACGATAGCACCAACAGGGAGCTCAAATAAAATGAAAAGCAGTGGGCCAAGAACTGAGCCCTGAGGGACACCGTGGGACACGTTGGATGAGTCAGACCTGTATCCTCCATTAGCTCAATGAAATATCAAAACAAACTGCTTGGCCTGAATCCTAACAGTGTGACCTTTCTCGCACATCAAAAACAACGAACTTTCCACCGTCAGCACTTTCATGTGAGACTTTTTTTTGATAAAAAAGTGAGCTGTGTGCTGTAGTTTCTCATTAGCTTCAACAAAACATTTGCCAACTTTCAGTAAAGCTTGCTCAAGCTCAAAACTGCTGCCAGGAGAAAGAAGAAAAATAAACTCAATGTTTTTCCATGTATTTCTAAAGAACGCACAATTATCATGGAGCATTCGATGCTAAATAGACCACCCAGGAGGGTTTCAATTTAATCAGATTAGCTCTCTGAAGAGTGAACAATCCTTAAAATACATCATGGAAAGATACAGAGCAAACCTATGCATGCGCTCCTCAGTTCTGTGTTTTCCCAGCTCGAACACACCACATTTATCTTGATTATTATCTGCTGAGCTGAATCAGGGGTGTTAGAGCAGGGAAAACATTGAACTCTGCAGTGCCGCAGCCTTATGGGACAGAGAACCGTGCTTTAGAATAAAACAGAGACTATTAGAAGCCATACATATTTCATTCAGCTCGACTCCAGCATAGATTACCGAGCCTTGTAGGCCGAACAACGTCATCTTTTTGGTTGCAGAGAAGTGATCGATTCACACTGTAAGTTGGTATTTCCAGAAAAGCAAAGGGTTCTTTGCTTGATGCTACAGAAGAACCATCTTTTGGTTCCTTTAAATGGTTGTTCTTCAGAGAGAGGTGTAGAAAACCTTCCCATAATGAAGTGAAAGCGACAAGTTGTCATTGTGAAACACAGCACACAGTGAACCCCCCAAAAAATACATCCTCTACATTTAACCCATACACACCGTGCAGCAGGGGGCAGCTATTTAAAAGCATCCAGGGTGCAGTGATGGGGATGATACCATGCTCAAGGGTACCTCATGGCAACCTACTGGTCTGGAATTCGAACCCACAACCTTCTGATCCTGGGGCCTTCTCCCCAATCACTAGGATAAGAATCTATAAGGATTAACTTTTATATTTGGAAAGTTCTTTCTTCCTAGAAGGTTCTTTACATTCAATTATAAGGTTCTTCATAGGCATCAGTAAAAAAAAAGTAATGTCGGGATGTCCTACAGTACAATCAGCCCTTAGGAACAGGCTGAGGATAAAAAGAAAAGCCAGCTAAAAATGCTGGGAGATGTTGAAGTATTTGTTTTAACCAGAGAAGAAGTGACTGAATCAGTGAATTAAACAGTAAGCAGCTCAAGGCTGTGGCATCTTGTGAGAAGTCCACATGCAACGCACCGTTCTGTTGTAAGAAGGGTGTGGAGAGGACAAGAGATCAATCACTTGGAGCTTTAATATTCCAGGATGATGCTTCAGAGCTTTGAGACAAAGTCCGTCAAACTCAAAACTCAGAGCATGAGTCAACAGCAGAAGTCTGAGAGAGCCATATGTTGACTCAAACAAGTGCTCTGTTCTCTCGCCCATGTTGACTCTTGAGCCTCAGACATCTGGGGTCCAGGTCTGTATCAAGTCAAGGGGTTCTAAGAACAGAATCCGAATTGAGGCCTGAAATTTCCGGGTCTGTATTTGAGCCACATTTTAGGTCTTCAGGGTCCAAGTCGTGTCTTAAGTTTCTGGGGTCTTGAGTCTTGGAGTTCTAAGAGTCTTGAGTCTTTGAGGTCTGAGTCAAGTCTCAAGCCTCTTGGAAGTGATTCTACACTGAATCTTGAGTATTTTAGGGGACAAGTCTTGGGTCTCTTGGGTACTAATCCAAAGCAAGACAGTGAGTCTTGGTTGGGACTCAATTCTTG
>JABMDN010004384.1:0-12152 GCA_017165825.1 Hepsetus odoe
TTTATCTAAGATATTAACAGACTTAAAGCAAAATATACAGTAATTTTGAGGTCATTGTGTTAATCATATCATGGTAAATTGAAGTGTGAGCCTAAGTCTGAGACTTTTTCTAAGTCAGAAATCAAACAAAGTCAAAAATCAAGCCAAGTCAGAGAGATGCAGCACAACCACTTTACTGAAACGTTTCAGCAGGCGTAGTCCAGTAGGAGCAGCTCCAAAATGCTTTTCCCATCCTCGGATCTTAAATACAATCCATACACTTAACTCCTCCTTTGACATTTACATTACTCCAGCCCATTGATGGTTTTCCACCAATACGTCCTAATGCTACCATGATTAACACCTATGTTTCCCCACCTTTACGATCTCTCCAGCAATAGAAAAAATCTTAAAGCTGATACCCCAATACTGATGTCATCTTACCTTATCTAAAGCTGGCACCCTATTATGGAATTTTGCTTACCAACAGTTCAACGCTGCCGTGGTTCAAGACTGCCTCCCTTTAAGTTTTTAATTGCCTCTCTTCGAGTTTTTAACTAATAAGGTAACTGTTTACCGGCTATCTTCTGGGGTCAGATTTAGGCCAACAAACACTGTGAACTCAGTAGTGTAAAAACTTCCAAAACTTCCAAATATTTTTTTGATTTTTTACGAAGTTAAACTAAATATTCCAGAAATGTTACATGTTTTTATCAGAACACAAGCAAGAGTGTAAAATGAAATGCTTCCAGCTATTTTCTGGGGTCTTTAGGCCAACAAGCACTGTGAACTTAGTAGTGTAAAGCACTGTGAGACAAGGACAAAAGTAAAGGGACAAAAGTTAAAGGATTTTTACTATAATCACTGGAGATTTATAGTTTTTCCATAAATACAAGGCAGTTCATTGGTTTTAAACTGTCTTTGAGTAAAGATACATCAATCTGCTGAAGCAATGTATATTAACAATGTTTAAGAGTATGGATAGATGTGCTGAAACAGTAGGTATCTTAACAGTCCATAAAACATGGCCATTTTTTACTTCTTTTAAAAACCTGTACCAGTTTGGGGCAGATCTGCTCTCCAGGGGGAGCTGTTTCCAGCAGGGGGCAGAATAATAACTAAATGTCATTCCACCCTGTTTAGATTCACCTGAACTAGCTGACCATCTACCAGGCTTACATTCAACAAACATTCAAGAAATCTACATCCATCCAAACCATTCTGTGACTTACAAATCTGAGCCGTGGTTCAAACTCATTTATTGTAGGAATTTGAGCAGCATCAGTAAACTGGAATAAGCTGTAGCTGTATAACAGCTCTATAACTTTATGGGGTCCAGTGAGAAGAGTAATGCAGAAACTGAAGGATTGAACTTTCTCAGATCTTGCTTGGACATCACTAAACTTAGCTCTGTTCTTGAGATGCTAGAATGCTGGTTTAGTTGCAGTTTAAATTAAATACAAATGAAAATGAATGACAAACAGCACATGCTGTGGTTATAAACTGTCAGGCTGTGGTGGTGTTGTAGACAGAGATGTGTATCCAGGAGTCTGAGACTTCACTTTATTCAACATAGTAACATACATACTTGTGAGAATTACACCTAGAATGATCGACGCTCTGCTCTGACTCACTGGGACCTTTAAACCGTTGGCCAGTGAGACACACCTGACGTCCTTGATGAGACAGCAGGTGTGCCCAATCAGATCAGAGCACCGCCTACCATGACATAAACTCTACGTTAAGTTTGCATTGAATAAATGTAGAAATACAGAGCAAAGATTGAAATAAACACCAAACACTGTGATTTCATGAAAAACTGAAGGAAATATCCCAACAGAAACATCTACTTTAGCTTCATACTTGATTAAGCAAACTTCAGCCTCTTCCCAAAGACGTCAATAAAAAGTAAGAGTCTCAATAATGTGTGATTATTTGTACAGAGCTTTCTTCAGCTGCTTCAACAGCAGGGAACATCAGTCTGATCCTGCACTACGATTATCCGGTTGAAAAGCCTGCATCTTCTTCTAAAACTCTAAAAAGAAACAAAAGCATAAATCATTTTTTCTTAGGGACTAGTAATAGTGAATGTGACAAATTGTCATTGTGAAGTACAGCACTCAGTGAACCCAAAAGAAATGCAGCCCCTGCAGCAAGGGGCAGCTATTTAAAGCACCCAGAGAGCAGTGATGGGTACGGTACCTTGCTCTAGGATACCTCAGGGCAACCTAATGGTCTGGGGTTCAAAACCACAACCTTCCAATCCCGGGGCCAATTGTCAAACCACTAGGCCTCAACTGCCCAATAACTAGTGGTTAGTCCCCATGATCAGAAGGTTGTGGATTTGAGTATGTTGCCCTGAGTTTTCCTTAAGCATGGTACTGTTCCCAGCACTGCTCCCCTGGTGCTGGTGTTGCAGCTAACTGTTCTTGCCTAGTTGTCCTTTATTTGAAGCATCTGCCCTGCTGTTAATACTGTTGTCTTATTCCATCATTAAAAATTCTAAAGACATCTTTAAAAGTCTCTTAAAAGTATCGTTACTGGTACTGGGGTGTGGAGATACGACTCTTGGTGTAACTTAGTTTCAGACAGAAAAGAAAGTAGATTGTGTCACTGATCCCAGACTTGCTGTCTCTGGTCTCTCCTGCTGGATCGAGTGGATGCAAATGAGCTGGTCATGTTGTTGATATGTGCACACAGTCAAGCTAGATATCTTACTGAAGATCATTACAGAGGTTTAAAACATGAGAGTGGGAGTGGGAGTGTTGTAATCCCGAGCAACAATGATCAACAAGTTATCAACAATCAGCACAAAGTTATTTAATACATTTACTAGAATTTGGCAAAGAAATGACAGATAGACTCATAATTAGGGGCAGCGGTGGACTAGTGGTTAGGGAGTTGCCCAGCATCGGAAGATGGTGGGTTCGATTACCTCACAAGTAGGTCGCCCTGAGGTACCCTTGAGCAAGGTACCATCCCCATCACTGTGCTTTCAATAGCTGCCCACTGCTGCACGATGTTTGTGTGCATGGGTTAAATGCAGATGTCCAATTTCGTTGTGGTCCACGTGTGCTGTGCTGTGACCTCGCAATGACAAGGGTTGTCACTTTCACTTTTTCACTTTCATAATTCAAAGCCTTTAAATTAAATCATCTTCTCACTTTAGGAGGTGCTGCAGATGAAGTTGAGTGTCTGAGTCTCAGGCAGACTGACCCACTTCCCACTAACAGTCTGCACCGCTCCTGTTCTCTCTGTTTCACTGCAGTCTTCCACCCCTGACCTGTTCCTCAGGGCCCAGTTCTGGTAGCAGATCTACTCTCAACTCAGTCAGAACCAGAAGCTCAGGGTGCAGGTGTGACGCAGACCCACCCACACATTAACAGCGCGCTTTGTCCAGCAGGGGGAAGCATGATTACCTTTTCAACCTTGTTTAGTTTTGCTTTTTAGTTTAATTATCCAAGATATTTACAGTAAATGACTGACTAGTTTTGTCAGCTTTAAAGATAGCACAGCAGACCAACAAGACTGGAGCAGCAAATCACAGCAGCTTTAAATGAATGAAATGATCCTGTGATGGAAGTCCCACACTGTGGACAGTGAGGAGTGCAAATATCCTCTGCATTTAACTTCCAAACCCACCAGCTATGAACACACACCAGGAGCAGTGACTGCAATCAGGCAGCAGTGCTGAAGACGGTACCTAACTGGAGGGTAACTCCAGACCCAATCCAAACACAACAGATCTTCTTTCCTGATTATCAGGTGGCCACCAGAGGAGGACAGGTTCCCCTTTTGAGTCTCGGTTTCTCCAAAGGTTCTTCCCACAGTTTTAGGGAGTTCTGTCTCCCTCGCCTTCGGCTGACTCACTTGAGGCTCGGACCCAGACTCTGTAAAGCTGCTTTGTGGCAACAGTTTTAAAAACTGCTTTATAAATAGATCTGACTGGACTTCACATGGTTAAAAGTTGAGCTAAGATTAATAAAACTGGGTTTAGTGGTGGGTTTTAGAAAAGTGTGGAGCTATTTAATGGCTGGTCAAAATTTCACACTGATGACCCACGACTGTGCAACCAAGCACCACATCATCAAATTTGCTGATGATACAACCGTGGTAGGTCTGATCAGCGGTGGTGACGAGGCAGCTTACAGAGAGGAGCTAGAAGAGCTGACGGACTGGTGTAGAACCAACAACCTGTCTCTGAACGTTGACAAGACTAAAGAGATGGTTGTTGACTTCAGGAGACCACATCGGGACCACTGAATATCAACACCTCACCTGTGGAGATGGTACAGAGCACCATGTTTCTCAGTGTTCACATACCCGACAACCTCACGTGGTCACTCAACACCAACTCCAACACTAAGAAAGCCCAGAAGCGTCTCTACTTCCTGCACAGACTGAGGAAAGTGAATCTTCCACCACCCATCCTCACCATCTTTTACAGAGGAACCATCGAGAGCATCCTGAGCAGCTGCATTACTGCCTAGTACGGGAAATGCAACGTCCTAGACCGCAAGTCCCTACAACGGGTAGTGAGAACAGCTGAGAAGATCATCGAGGTCTCTCTGCCCTCTGTACAGGACATCTTCACCACTCGCTGCATCCGCAAAGCAACCAGCATTAAATCAACATTAAATCATTAAATCAACATTATTTGAATTGAATTAAAACAAAGACCCTGATCATCATCCATTAACTGTGATTAATGATTGAACCATATTCATACCATCATCATCATGTATCACTACAAGTAATGATTACATCTGGAGACAGAGAGACTACATTGACATGTACAGTCTTCCACGTCCTGGAAACAAAACATAAAACAATCTTGATTATCAGGAGAATAGGAGTGAAGATGACTTGAAGAAGATGAATGGCCAGAACCCCAAACGTGCTGGTGAACCATCCGAAGGGGTCCACTGAAGATGTAGAGGCGGTGTGCATAACCTTGACCTGTTTTCTGATCTCTGAAATTAGAGTTGAGACATTATGGGATACGTCTGGAATGAATGAGCAACACTCGTCCCCAATAACAGCACAAGTTCCACCTTTTTCAGCAAGCAAGAGGTCAAGAGCCAACCTGTTTTGGAGAGTCATGTGTCTCATGTTGATTAGTTCATGATTAATTTGATCTAAAGCACGCATTGTATCATTTTTATCATCTTCCATTACTCTCACTAATTCTCTAATTTCATCTAAAGCTACCGTCATTCCATAATTAGGAAAAAGAGCTGAAAAGAATCTTTTAGCAGGTTGTGCTACAAGTTCATGAGAATGACATAAATCACGTTTGTGTAAATGATTAGGATCAGTAGTGTGTCTCAAGGCTGGTATGACATAAGCTGCATAACATGTGCATAACCTGACCATCGTTCAGGCAGATAACTGTAAGCTGTGTTATCACAGACGTACACGGTCCCGTTCACAGTGGGAGCGTCATCTGAAAAATATACAGTTTTGAAAATCAAGGTAAACTGTACAGAATGATCATTCAGACGTACTATGACAGGCGGTACATCAGGTGTGATGGCCAAATGACAAAACACTAATACCTAGTACCTAAATAAGGCCCAGAACCATTATTACTCCAACATAGATTCCTTTGGGTGTGTACGCTAACTTTATGGGTGTATCTGGTTTAGCTATTGGTCTTACGTGGTGATTAGCAGTTATGACTGTCTCATTACCCAAATCCTCACGTTTCAGAAAAGGCAGGTGCCGTCGTGATCAGTGATGGCGAGGGGAACTGCAATTTGTGGGAATATTTCCGCACCATGTGGAATTAGGCCACAAATCCAACAATCTGACTTGTTAAACACTTTTGCAAATCCATGCGCTGCAGCTATAAAGGTGTTTCCCCTTAAACTGTGACTGACCACGAGGGCAACCTGTAAATACAAACACAAGAGAAGGTTAAACATCATGGTATTCTTCATACCCATAAGGAGCTGTGTATTTATGTGTTTTTACTCTTTTTTTTATCGTCAAGTAAGTGTGTGTGTGAATGAGTTCACTGTCTTCTGGCTGGTTGAAGTTTTATCCACTTCGTGCCCAGCAGCGGAGGCTACTAAGGGAGAGGTTACTAGCACTTCACCTTAGAGCCTTCCTCTATATCAGGAACAAAGTCTTCAGTCCTGAAGACGGAGGACGATGAGGGCAATGGCATATCCGATGCCCACCATTCGACAAATTTCTTGGCAAACTGCACCTTTGAAATGTGTCCCTTGATCTGAGTCAATGCGACAGGGCAGGCCCCATCTTGGTATGAAATCCTTCACCAAGGTTTTCGCTGTGTGGGCAGCCATTGCTTTTCGGCATGGTGAGGCTTCCACCCATCCTGAAAACTTGTCCACAATGACCAACATGTCTGAATATCCATGACTTATTGGTAAGGTGATGTAATCAACTTGCAGATGCAGAAAGGGTCCTGGCGGTGCAGGAACCGTCAACGTTGGGATTGGAGTTCCGGGTCCTGTGTTGTTTTTCTGACAGGTCATGCACTGACCAACGCCTGAGCACGAAACTGAGGACTCCACCAGTGATGGTTGAACCGATGAATAATTTTTTCAAGACCAATGTGTACAAACAGAATGGATTTGCTGTGTGAGATATGGAACTAATGATGCTGGAGCCACTGTTCTCTGTGAATCTCCAAATCTCCAAACATCGTCTTGATGAAGTTTCACACCCTTTTCCATCCAAGTCCATCGTTCTTCAGCTGGGCTGTTGTGTTGCATGTCTTTGATGTCTTCCATGTGTTTGTGGAGTGCTCTGACACTTGCTTCGGCCTTCACGCTGGATTCACCTTTCTCTGCAGCGATTTTTGCAGCCTCATCAGCAAGAACATTTCCTCTATTTTCCATTGAGTCGGTTTTGGTGTGTGCTTTGCACTTCATGATTGACACTTCTTTTGGGAGATGAACCGCGTGTAACAGTTCTTCCACAAGTTCTCCATTTTTCACTGGAGTTCCTGCTGCTGTTAGAAACCCTCTTTGTTTCCACAGAAGTCCAAAATTGTGGACAACACTAAAAGCATATCTTGAATCTGTGTAGATGTTTGCTGTTTGATTTTCAGCCAGTTTGCAGGCTTCAATGAGAGCTTTTAATTCTGCTTGTTGAGCGGATGTCCCTTTTGACATGTATCCATCTCTTTCATGGGCATTCAGTGTGAAAGGCTGTCCTGTGTCTAGAATTCCCAGAGCAGGTGCTAGACAGAACGCCTTTTTCAGACTCTGGAAAGCTTGGATTTGTTTTTGGTTCAACTCGACTGGATCTATTGGATCCTTCCATCCTTTTAGCAGATCGGTCAAAGGTTGTGCGATTTCTGTGTACGAATCAACCCATTCTATGGTTGTAGTTGCACAATCCCAAGAAAGAGCGCAATTCCTTAATTGTTTTCGGCCCTTTTGCTGTCTTGATCGCTTGTGTTTGATCTTGAGCGATTTCTCGTTTTCCCTGTGAAATCTTCTGTCCAAGATAGACAACTTCAGCTTGCATGATTTAAGCTTTGTGTCCTTTTTCATGTAGAAGATACAAGATATGCAAAACATCTTGCTCATGTTGATCATCTTCCTCTGAAGCAATCAGGACGTCATCAATGTATTGAATGGTTGTTGATTCCATTTCACGTCTTCCTCTGATGGGAGCAAGGCGGGCAGGAACATGATCAGTGTCACTCTCGCTTTCACTCTCACTTTCATTCACTCTGTGGTTTTCTGTATGTTTTTCCTTCACAGAGGGTTTTTCACACGAAGTGTGTTTTATTGGGGCATTGTTGGATGATGCGCTAGTTGAGGAGCCCCTTTTCTCATTCTCATCTCTCCCTGTGGCTTTCCCTTCCTCCAGCAAACCCCGCTGTTCCTTCTCCAATGCCTCCAATGCATGGAGATCAGGATACAGTTTGTTTGCTGATAGAGGTTGAGCTGCTCCCAGAGGGATGAGGGAGGGGTAAGCAGGCATCACAGACATTAACTCATAGGGAGAGTCAAAAGGAGGGCCCCCATGCATCGAGAGGCCTCCATCATCGAGAGGAATAGATGAAGATGCTCCGCCCCCCTGGGGTCGTTCCTGCACACCAGGCTGCTCGGCATTTGCTCCGTTTGCACTTGATAGCAAAGCATCTCTTTCCGCTCTTACTCTTTTCAACTTCTCCACTAATTTGTTTATCTCTGCATCCTTTTTCAGAACCTCAGCGTTCCGTAGTTGGACCTCGGCATCCTTTTGTCGGACCTCAGCGTCCTTTTGTCGGACCTCGGCGTCCTTTTGTCGGACCTCGGTGTCATTTTCTCAGAACCTCAGCGTTTTTTAGTTGGACCTCAGCGTCCTTTCTCTGAATCTCTTCAACCATAGCAGTTAATCTTGACTGAATGGCCTTTGACTCTCTATCAGCTTCAGTTTTTCGCATCATCTCACTCCTGCGTCTGAGCTGGCCCAGCACAACAAGTGTCCATTTCAACTTTTTCCCTAGAGTTTTACCCCAAGCCTTACGAATCACATCCAAAGACCAGATACCTCTGACATCAGCATTAACTGTATACTTTTCCACAATTTTCTGTTCAAACTCTTTCAGGTTCAACGAGCCTTTTATATACACATTGAGACTACTGATCATGTGATCCTCATCAACGTCCGGCACCACCACATCAGTATTTGTTGATTTTTTCTGTCCCCACATTATGACAATTCACTAATTTTAGATTACTTAAATCTTCACCACAGACTCCTTTCTAGATTGATCTTGGAGAGGAGGGAGTTCACTTTTTACACACAACAGTTATCCTCAACTCAGCAGCAGATTAAGACAGTAGGAGGCCTTACCTCTGACAAAGTGTCACCACTTCTGTTCCTGACTCTTGGTCAACCGTGTTGCCTTCCAATTGCTTTTCCCATCCGTTCCTCAAGTCAATCCTGTTCGTGACGCCAACTGTTGGATTCTCCGATTGAGAACCGAGGTTCGAGGAGTCAGTGATGAGGCGAAGAGGTTTTTAAGCTATAGCAAAGTTTATTAAAAGAAAAGTAACGAAGTTCTTGCAAGATGTTCAAAAGACTGGTCAGTGTTCCTCTCTTTGTGGAATCCTTTCTCTCTCTCTAACCTAATCTAAGACTATAACCTTGTTTGGGTGTATTTGATGTGCAAAGAAAGCGTTACTCAGAAGAGAACAGAGAAAAATAGAGATGCAGTTAATAATATATAGGTTAAAGGTGACAGGGATGTGAATACTACCTAGGGAAGGGATTTAGGGTAACGGGGGTGGAAGAGCCATGGAGAAAATAACAGAAATAAATGAATAAAATCAACCTACAATCCGTCACTCCCTTACTGGAGGGTAACTCAGGTTAACATGTTGATCTGGGAACCCTTGCACCCTTGAAATCAGATAAAAGTGCATGATTTCTTTGCAACGATAAAAGGGTCACTGATTCACTGTAAATAAGTCAGTTTGGAGCTTATTTTTAGTTTCTCTAATCTTCATTCGGCCCAGAGCTCTAACCTTAGCTCTGATCCTGAGATGCCAGGATGTGGATTTAGTTACAACATTAAAAAAAATCAACTGCATATTAAACAGCACATACAGTGGTTATAAACTCTTCATTAACCTTGAACTGAATAAACACAGAAAACTTAAAAGAAAGATACTAAGATTCGAGGCAGAGATTCAAAGATTTAAACAAGCAGCAGATAAGAATGATTTCATGTCCAACATGACGAACCCTTTACATCATTCACTACAAGAGCTTCACATACCACCAAGCAACTTGGAGCCCTTTCCCAGTGACTAGAAAGACGAGGAGGCTCAGTAAAGTGTAAATATTTGTATCAAACTGCATCTTCTTCAGCTGCTTCAGAAACAGCTTGAAGGAAACATCACTCTGATCCTGAGAGTTAAAAATCCTGCATCCTCTTCTAAACCCCTGGAAAGAAGCAACATCAGGAATCAGTGTTTCTTTCTGGAGCAGTGTTGAGATGTTGATGAAGTTTGGGTTCAGAGTGAAGAGTGAGAAGAATCTGGAATCATAATTTAGTACAACTTGCCTCCTGAAGTTCCTGAAGTGCCATCTGAGGAGATTGACCTTATTGAGGAACCAGTCCTGCAAAAATAATGAGCTTCTTATTAAATCATTCTAAAAGTTTAAAGAAACCATTAGTTTATTGAACGTATCTGTATTGGTACTGGGTGTGGAGATACAAGTCTTGGTATCATTTGTTTTCAGACAGAAATGGAAGTAAATTGTGTCAGTGATCCCAGACCTGCTGTCTCTGGTCTCTACTGCTGGACCGAGCGGATGCAAATGAGCTGATGATGTTGTTGGTGTGTGGTGTGTCAGGAACACAGATAATCTACACCTTCTTCTCACAGGAGATCATTACAGTGGTTTAAAACACTGAGTTTTTACCATGGCAACAGTTATCATCGTATCCATAATCAGCTTATTCTGATTGAATAAATGTACTAACATTTGGACAAGTTGTCAGATAGACTTTTACATATGAGCTTAAATAATGAAACTTCTCACCTTCAGAGGTGCTGCAGATGAAGTTGAGTGTCTGAGTCTCAGGCAGACTGACCCACTTCCCACTTCCAGTCTGCACTGCTCCAGATCTTTCTCCTGCACTGCAGTCTTCCACCCCTGTCCCGTTCCCCGGGGCCCAGTTCTGGTAGCAGATGAATGCTCCACTCATCCAGAACCAGAAGCTCAGGGTGCAGGTGTGACGAAGACCCACCCACACATTAACAGTGGAGGCGTTTTTACCAACAAACTCCACCCAGTGCTGGATCTTCTCAGTGTGAACAGAGACGAGGTCCACATGATTCTCTCTGCAGTATCTTCGGGCATCGCTCCACGTCTTCGCCTCTTTTACCAGGACCAGTGGAATCTCTGAGGAACAGGTGTGGGAAAATTTAATTTGGGGATTTTTTGTTGTGTTATCAATGTAAAAGCAAAGTTGTGGACATTGCACTTAACTGTGTGTGTGTGTGTGTGTGTGTGTGTATGTGTGTGCGTGTGTATGTGTGTGTGTGTGTGTGTATGTGTGTATGTGTGTGTGTGTGTGTGTATGTGTGTGTGTGTGTATGTGTGTGTGTATGTGTGTGTATGTGTGTGTGTGTGTGTGTGTGCATGTGTGTGTGTGTGTGTGTATGTGTGTATGTGTGTGTGTGTGTGTGTGTATGTGTGTGTGTGTGTGTGTGTGTGTCTGTCTGTGTGTGTGTGCATGTGCGTGTGTGCATGTGCGTGTGTGTGTGTGTGTGTGTGCGTGTGTGTGTATGAAGCCCAAACAGACACATGAGGAACTAAATGAATCAGAACTGTAACAGATTTCATTTCATCTGATATTTCTCACCTTTATAGCAGATAAATGGACCTGTCCAACAGCTCCTTGCATCATTCCACTTGTATCCCTTTTCACTCAGTAACTGCACACAGTTATCAGTTCCTGGATTTTTTGGCTCTCCAGTGTCCCAGTCCCTGTATGAGGAGTTTCTCCCATCAGACCAGATCCAGTCCTAGAGATAAAACAATACCTGATCAGTGAACTGTTCTCAGTACAGTGCTCTGGCTGTGACCAGACCTCAGAGTCACACTGATTCTTCAGATTATTAATTAGAAGACATTGGCTGTGGGTCCCGGACCAGTAGGTTGCCCTGAAGTACCACTGAGCAAGGTACAGAAGGTTTTACTGTCTCCTCTTATTAGGTGTGTCCACATTAAATTCAGAAGAAGCATTTCATTGTGGTTCACTGTGTTCTGTGTTGTGTGTTCACAATGACAAACAGTCACTTTCACTTTCATGTTCACATCTCATGCATTAAGTGCTCAACAAACTGATCCCTGATGAAGGACCAGAAGAGGACCAACAGAAACAGTGCAGCTTCAGAAGAACCAGCGTTACAGACTTTACATCTGCAAGGAGATAAAAGATGGCAGGAGCTGGATTCAGATTCAGATTAATTTCTTTCTTTTTGAAGCTTCTCTTTGGGGAGCAGTGCTGGAGGGTCAGAGGAAGTGGACGGTGTATCTGCAGGATTGTAGTTTCTCCTGTTTGTCACAGTTAACACTTCTGTAGACTCACACTTCCCTCACAGGAAGAAGATGAACAGTGTTGTGGTGAGACTGAAGTGCATATTATGGGATGTGTTCACTGTCAGCACCACTGTTAAAGTGTTTGC
>JABMDN010004398.1:0-10355 GCA_017165825.1 Hepsetus odoe
GAGCCGGTTCATGTTTATATAGTTATCTGTGTTCCAGAATAAGACGGTTAACTAACAGAAGCTACCAAACCTGCTGTGAGGGTGTTTACTGTGCTAGCAGTGTGGAGGGATGTTAGTGACCCAGTGGGCTCGTTCCTCCTCAAGATGTGAGAAACTACTGAAGCACAGCTGCTAAATGAGTGATATTGTGCAGATATAATATTGTAATATTGTGTAAATAATTTTATTGTATTACACTCATTCTGGAGTGCTCTGTGATATATTTTGCTGCTCGATTACTCAATAAAACCACTGGAGACCTGAAAACATATCTCGTCATTCAGCGTTTGCTGAGGTTCGTTAAATAAAATGTGTTTACTGAATTAGAATGACTTCTTTTTTTCCCTTTTTTCATTTTAGACTTTATTTCTACTCTCCCAGTTCAAAGTGAAAGTGCTTCTCTATCACTGAACATACAGCACAAAGTGAACCAATAAAATACATCCTCCATATTTAACACACACTGTCCAGCAGTGGGTAGACATATCCAGCACCCAAGAAACAGTGATTGTGACAGTAACGTACTCAACTGAAACTCAGGGTAACCTACTGGTCCGGGATTCAAACCCACAACCTTCTGATCCTGAGGCCTCGTCACTGAACAGTAGACCACAGCTTCCCTGGATTACTGGACTGTTTATACCTCTGACATTCAGAGATTTGAATTAAGATGATGATACATCGGTTCCACAAAAATGGGTTCCGTTCACTTTATATCCTGTTCAAAATTTCAGTGACTATTTGTCATTGTGAAACAAAATGAAATACACCCTCTGTATTTAACCCACACACATAAGTCCAGCAGGGGGCAGATATATCCAACACTTGGAGAGCAATGATGGGAACAGTAGCTTGATTAAGAGAACCTCAGGGTATCCTACTTATCTGAGATTAGAACCAATGACCTTATGATCTTGTGGTCTAGTCCCTTAACACTCAGCAACCATGATATATATGTACTTCCATTGCACAAATGAAAATTTAACACATATCTTTGACTTTGTACTTAATTTTTCTTCATTTTCAAAAATGTATGTTCATAAAAAAGTGAATTTAACAGATAAGTAAAAGAAAAACTAAAAAAGCTTTTTTTGTACGATTCTTAAAATCAGGAGTCATTTGGCTCTTAAATCCTGTATGTCTGCCATCTCTGCCTCTATCTCCCATGGTTGGTGTCCATGTTCAGAGTTCTCAGATGATTAGAGTTGACTCCAAGGTTTGATGCAGTAGAGGAACAGCTCAGGTTGGATGTTTTGGAGACAAGGTTAGAGAAGCAAAATTGCGTTTGTTTGGACATGTCCAAAGGAGAGACCAGGATTATATTGGAAGGAGGATGTTGGGATGTTGAAGATGGAGCTGCCAGGAAAGAGGAGAAGAGGAAGACCAAAGAGGAGGTTTATGGACGTGGTGAGAGAGGACATGCAGGTGTTTGGTTTGAAGCAGGAAGATGCAGAGGACCGGAAGAAATGGAGAGAGGTGTTCCGCTGTGGCGTCCCTTAAACAGGAGCAGCTGAAAGAAAAAAAACACTGTACTTCCACTGACTGGCCACTTTATTAGAAACACTGTGTACTTCCACTGACTGGCCACTTTATTAGAAACAGATGTACAGGTGAACAGTTAAAGACTGCGGCCCATCTGCTGCTGTACACTTTAGATCTTCTACTTCTTTCTTCACTGCTCAGATTCTGACTACAGGACTGCTGTTCAGATGTTAATGGGAGGTGGACTGGTCTCAGTGGTGACTCTGGTTGTGGTCCTGAAAGTGTGTGTGGTGTTTCTACGAGTGTTTCAGGATCAGCTGTGTTTTTCTGGGGGTTTTACACACAGCAGTATCTTCTTTATAATTAATCAATTATTAATTACACTTTTTTGTGTTTGATTAGAGCAGTCAGGTAAGATGGGGCAAGGCTGTTAGTAGCCTTGTAAGAGTTAAAGTTTTAAACCTGATTCAAGCAGCCACTGGGAGCCAGTGCAGATCCCGCAGCAGAGGAGTGGAAGAAGAGAACTTGGGATGGTTAAAGTCAAGTCTTGCAGCGGCGTTTTGAATCAGTTGTAGCGGTCTCGTTGCCTTCAGTGGAAGACCTGCCAGAAGAGAGTTACAGTAGTCCAGTTTCGAGATGACCAGGGACTGGAGCAGTAGCTGTGTTCCCTGGGTGGTGAGGAAAGGACGGATTCTTCTAATGTTGAAGAGAAGGTGTCAGCAGGACCTAGAAAGATTAAGAACATGAGAGGAGAAAGAGAGCTCACTGTCGAAAGTGACACCAAGATTCCTAGCAGTTCTAGATGGGATGAGAAGCAAACCGCCAAAGGAGATGTGAAGGTCCTGTCGCGGTGTTTGATGGCCTTCCAGGTAGAGAAGCTCAGTCTTGTTAGGGTTGAGCTTGAGGTGATAAGCTGTCATCCATGCAGAGATGTCAGCCAGGCAGTTAGAGATTTGGAGGATCGTAGGAAAGAAAAGAGAGGATAAGTTGGGTGTCAAGAGGTCCCCGGTTCGAATCCCACCTCTAGCACTACCACCACTGGGTCCCTGAGCAAGACCCTTAACCCTGAGTGTCTCCAGGGGGACTGTCCCTGTAATTAGGAAATGTAAGTCGCTCTGGATAAGAGCGTCTGCTAAATGCCGTAAATGTCTGCGTAAGAATGATAGGAGAAGCCATGAGAGAGTATGACCTTCCCCAGAGAACCAGTATATATAGAAAATGGAAGGGGACCGAGGACAGATCCTTGGGGAACGGCAGTTGTCAAGTTTCGTGGAGTGGACCGAAGGCCCTGCCAGGACACTTGGTACTGTTGATCCTGTAGGTATGAGGAGAACCACTGCCAGGCTGTACCAGCCATCCCCAGGTTGGAGAGAGTGGTCAGGAGGATCCGGTGGTTCACTGTGTTGAATGCTGCCGAGAGGTCAAGGAGAATCAAGACAGAGGACAGGTTGTTAGATCTTGCAGCGTGGAGTTCATGAGCGAAAGCCAGTAGAGCAGTTTCAGTTGCTCATCAGACTGCTGCTCTGCTCCACACATTCACACACACACTGTCGGTCTCTGTGGGACGAATGTCCTCTCTGTAACTGTGTTCTTGTAGTAACTGATATCTTGTCTGTTCTTGTCTTGAGTTCTATGTGATGTTAGAAATGGTCTTCTGTGGAGCACCAGGGTCCTGGAGGAACGTTGTTTCGTTTCACAATTTAACTTGACTTAAACAGTTACATATTACACACACACATAAACACACAAACACACACACAGACACACACACATATTAATAATGTAAATAACCTGCAGCTCCTCTGTAAGTGTTGTGTTGAATGAATCAATGAATAATGAATTAAAACCCTCTAAATGTTTCATTAACTGCCTCCATATCCAGTAAACACTCTGTATCTACAGATCATTAAATACTGACTCACTCACAAAGCTTCCAGATCCAGATCAGAGTAACCAATCACAGCCTTTCCTCTCTGCTGTATATTCAGAGTCACCTGTTGAGACTGAGACTCTTTTCATATTAAAGTATAAAATTAATTAATTCATGAGGATAAAAAGTAAGTTATGGTTTATTTATTTATTGTCTGATTGTTCTTTTACAGTCTGACAGATTTGATTCAGAGCTTCTTAGTATTTAGTCTGAACTGGAAGAGCTGGAGCTCACAGTGGTGCCGTGTTTCAGGAGCTCCTTCAGAAGAACAGTGTGGAACAGCGCCCCTACAGTCATACTACGATCATCACACAGAAAAGAGGAACAGTGCTGCGTAGTTGCAGAAGTTGTGTTTGTTTTCGCCACTTACTTTCTCTTTACTTTCCCTTTACCTTCTCTTTATCTTCTCTTTGTTTTTCTCTTTGGAGTTTGTAATGAAGGGAATCATCACCGCAGCAGCTCTTCTTCTTCCTCTGGGTTTAATTCTCTCTGTTTCTGGAGGTGAGTTCACCGTTCCAGTTACTTTCACTTTTAACACCGAGGAAACAGAACGGTTCTGAGTTTGTTTTGAACACTTTTCTACATTATGTCTATCATTTTGTATTTATTAAAAATCCAGATCGTTGAAAATGACCATAAAACAATAAATAACCGCAGTGATAAAAACACAAACAATATCAGGAAATGACGGGTGTGTGTGTGTGAGTGTATTGTTGTTGTTGTTGGTGGCGGCGGTGGTGTCGGGGAGGGGAGGGGAGGGGGGGGGGTTAATATATTTGGATGAAATGAGATTTAAACCCACAGTAATGATGTTCTACTGTAATAATGTACTTCCTTTACTGATCAGGAAATCCAGTGTTTTAGACAGAAGTGTTCTGTTGAGACATTAAAAATGGTGGATCACTTACATGTACAAGACCAGTGGGAGACCAGCCAATCAGGCACGGTGATCAACAGTGATTCGGTTCACCTGTGCTCTGGCTTCTATGAAGGGAGAGAAAACAGTGCAGATTTGCTGGATCGTTTTCTATCGGCTCTATCGTCTCTGGTTTTTTGGGTGTATTTTGGGTACTGGCAGCTTCAGGTGTGTAAACAACTGACAAATATTTAACACCTGAGGAAAAGAAACCTGAGAAAATGAATGTTATCTTAGATGCTGTTGTTCAGAGTGTTTCCAGCCTCACTTCATATCTTCTCTTTTTCTTCCTCTGAACTCCACAGATAAACACTCTCTGTGTTACCTCTACACTCTCCAGTCTGACCAATCAGAGTTCAGAGCAGTGACTCTGCTGGACGACACACAGATCGACTCCTACAACAGCAGAGATGGTGTCAGGACTCCTAAACAGGACTGGATGAAGGAGATACCAGAGAACTACTGGAAGATAGGCACTGAGAAGCTGAAGGATGAAGGGCAGTGGTTAAACAAGATCCTCCACAGGCTGCTGGGACTCAATGGACACAATAAATCAGGTGAGAAAATGCCAGAATTGTTTCTTCATGTCTGCAATTGGCTGGTGACCTGTCCAGGGTGTGTGTCCCATCTTTCTCCCTGTGTGAGCTGGGATGGACTCCAGCACCCTGCTTACCCCCCACCCCCCCGGACCCTGCGGACAAGCGGTCCAGAAAATTAATTAATGAATGAATGTTTCTTCATGTCTCAAAGTTACTTATTTTTTGTTTGTGAACTTAAATTGTTTGTTATTTTGAATATTAATATATTTTTATAAAGAATCTTTTATTTAGCAAGAATAAAATCCTAAGAAAATCTGTTTGGAGTCACAGGACGAGTCACTGAAATACTGAACCCTAGCGGTTAAACTCTGATCAAAAACTCTTTCTGTATTTCTAGTGTCTGTAATTATTAAAATAATGTTCTCTTCTTCAGATGGTCATGTTCTTCAGTGGAGGCAGGGCTGTGAGGTGGAAGAGCTCCTGGACGGTTCAGTCCCTTTAAATGGTATTAATGAATACGGCTACGATGGACAGGATTTAGTCTCTTATAACTGGACCTCTAAAGTGTGGACAGTCTCAGTAAAGGAGGCCAGTGAGATGGTGGACGAGTGGAAAAAAGGACGAGGTCTCAATGCTGTTCAGTTACGTGTTGATTGTGTGGAGTGGCTGAAGATTTATTTACAGCACACTAAAATCAAACCAAGTGAGTATTGGGATTCTTCTCAAAAACAGAGTCTCTTCTTTCATTTCATAACTTTTTATCCAGATTCCTCCATAACTCGGAGTGTAAGACTAACCCAGAGCAGGTTTGGTGTGAAACTCTTTAGATCTCTTTACTGTGGTGGTGAATGGAACCAGACGTCTCCAACACAAATCTATTCATTCAGATTCCTCACCAGACCACCAGTGAACAATAAAGTAAACACCTGAAGCGGAGATCACTTAAGGCAGCCAAGCCTATCCGGAATTGTCTGTTCACCATTGTGTGCTGTTGGTGTATGTTAATAAACTGACCCTACGTGGTTGCTTTGCAGTCTCCGTGCTTTTGCGCCTCCGCTCCGTTTTTTCCACACCGAACGGCCAAACATGACAGGGAATATGATGATAAAACAGATTTTTTATCTGTTTAAAGGCCCTGCAGTTATTTGCTGCTGAGGAAGCCGAGGAGGAACTCTGAAGTTACTCTCCGGATCATTTCACACCAAACCCAGTCTGAACAACATGATCTGGTTGATGTTGAAAAACCAAGTTTTTCTTTTTTATTGTTAAGCATTTATTTTATTCTCTCTCTCCAGGTAAAGGAGCTCTTCACATGTTTGTGAAGAAATCAGCATCTCACTCAAACAAGCTGAACCTGACCTGCTTCGCCACAGGCTTCTACCCCAAAGATGTGGAGATGAGAGTGAGGAAGGTCACCACTTCACTGCCTGAACATCTGCTGACATCCTCAGGAGTCCGACCCAATGATGATGGAACCTTCCAGCTGAGGAAGAGTGTGGAGATCCAGGATGATACTTCAGAATACTACTGCCTTGTTTCTCACAGCTCCCTCAAAGAAGCAGTCGTTGTAAAATGGGGTAAATGTTTGTCACATTTCAGCTCTCTGTAACTGTTTTTGTAACCAGTGAAAAAGATCTGAAGGTTTTACAACCAGTTTGTGTAAACAAGTAAACAGCAGAAGTGCAGGAATCACACCAGAATTCACTTTCTAAAACACTTTCCTTCTGAAACTCCTCAAAGACCTTTTTTACTAAAAGTTTTTATTTCATGATAAATGATGTTGGGAGTGGCCTTTACACAAACAACACTTTATTAGAAAAATTAATAATAAAGTTATTAAATTGTTGAATTAAGAGAGAAAAGAAAGGACCCAAACGAGAGGAAAACAGCAGCAAAACCTGATTGATGTTCTTCAGCAGTGATTCTCTCGCTCTCAGTAACACCAGGCTGACATTGTTCCTTCTTCTTCCCTGGACTGGGACTGCCTGAATAACATTAATGTCTCAACATCTTCATAGCTGGTATTAAATGTAAAAGATGGGCTGCAGACAAAATAGAAGAGAACACAGTGATTGGGACAGGTGTCTTGAAATGTCCTCCACTTCAGATTCACATTGATCAGCCACAGCTTTAAAGCTGCTGTCAGGTGAAAAGTGATGATCCTGGTTCAGTGGCACCTGACCATGTGGTGCTAAATATTAGGCAGCAGGCATCAGTTGGTGGAGTTGAAAGATAAAGATCTGAACCAGTTTGAGAAGATCCACTGTCCCTGATTCACAGGATTATTAATGAAAGTTGTTTACAAATCATGTTTATCTCTGGATAAGAGCGTCTGCTAAAGGCTTCAGAT
Source organism: Hepsetus odoe (assembly GCA_017165825.1). Taxonomy (NCBI): domain Eukaryota; kingdom Metazoa; phylum Chordata; class Actinopteri; order Characiformes; family Hepsetidae; genus Hepsetus; species Hepsetus odoe. The sequence continues at coordinate 7,257 of JABMDN010004398.1, forward strand.
GTAAATGATCATAAGATTCAGAGCAGAATAATGTAGTGATGCAGGTACTGGAGTGAAACAAGCTCCGGTTCAGATGAACATTCACACAATGGAGATGATCATATGGATTAATAGAAGTGAATTATACAGCCTCTGACTGTTCTTCATCTCTCCTCTGTTTCAGAACATCCCTCAGATGATCACTGGCTTGCTCTGAGTTTAAAAATTATGGGAGGGACTGTGAATCTGCTTCTGCTGTGTTGTGTGTTGTGTGTGGTCCTCTGTGTTCTGAAAAAGAAGAGGATAATGGGTGAGTATTGACTCTGAAACAGATTCAGTTCAGATGGGATTGTAAATGTAACAATGTAATAATAATAATAATAATAATGATAATAAAGTGCTTCATAGGCATTAAAAAGTTAGAGAAGCGAGGTTGTGTTGGTTTGGACATGTCCAGAGGAGAGACAAGGATTATATCAGGAGGAGGATGTTGAAGATTGAGCTGCCAGGAAAGAGGAGAAGAGGATGACCAATAGAATTAATAGAACTGAATTATGTAGCCTCTGATTATTCTTCATCTCTCCTGTTTCAGAACATTCCTGTAATCAACTGGCTGCTTTGAATGGAATCATGGTAGTGACTGCGATTGTGTTGTTGCTGTTTATGTTGTTATTGGTCATCTTTATCCTGAAAGTTATGGAGAAATCTGGTGAGTATTGGATCAAACAAATTCAATTCAGTATAGAATGTAAATTTAAAAAATAGATGAAGAAATACAGCAAAAAGAAAATAACTTCTCAGGCCTCCCTCTACTTCATCATTACAGTGTCATTCAAACCAGGAACCAGATTTTCAAACACAATATTATTATTATTATTATTATTATTATTTCATGATCCCTGCGATGGGCTGGCGACCTGTCCAGGGTGCGTCCCCCGTCCTCGCCCTGTGTGCGCTGGGTTGGACGCCAGCACTCCCCCGCGACCCCGTTTGGGACAAGCGGCAGATAATGGATGGATGGATTATTTAATGAATATTTTACCAAAGAACACATCAGAGGCTCACAAAGATGTTTAATAAACTCTGCAGTGAGGATTCCTCTCACACTCTGCTGAGAATACAAGAAGAACCCAGAATACAGAAGATCAGAGGTTCTACACGTCTCAGGGCCTCTGACCCCCTTCACGTCCTCCATCCCTTAAACCTTTCCAAAGTTCCTTCATCTAGGTCTCTGTCTGGCTCCTCGCTCCCCCAGTCTATTTTCACCCTTGCATACTTGTATACCATCACTAGGATATTTTGACCTGCTTATTTCTGTCTTCCTCTGAAACTGCATTAAATAGTTTAAAGATATTTTGCTTAAAATGTTTGAACAAATTTTGTCTCCTCATATATTATTATTATTATTATTGAAGTGCTTCCGATAAATAAATCCAAAATAACAATAAACATTAACAACTTAAGACTTAAAAACTTTCAACGTCACTGTTAATGTAAATGTTCTTCCACTTGATCATATAGGATTCAGAGAAGAATAATGTGATGCAGGTACTGGAGTGAAACAAGCTCCCGTTCAGATGAACATTCACACAGTAGAGATGATCATATGGATTAATGGAACTGAATTATACAGCCTCTGACTGTTCTTCATCTCTCCTCTGTTTCAGAACATGCCTCAGATGATCACTGGCTTGCTCTGAGTTTAATAATTATGGGAGTGACTGTGAATCTGCTTCTGCTGTGTTGTGTGTTATGTGTGGTCCTCTGTGTTCTGAAAAAGAAGAGGATAATGGGTGAGTATTGACTCTGAAACTGATTCAGTTCAGATGGGATTGTAAATGTAACAATGTAATAATAATAATAATGATAATAAAGTGCTTCGTAGGCATAAAAAAGTTAGAGAAGCAAGGTTGTGTTGGTTTGGACATGTGCAGAGGAGAGTCGAGGATTATATCAGGAGGAGGATGTTGAAGATGGAGCTGCCAGGACAGAGGAGAAGAGGAAGACCAAAGAGGAGGTTTATGGACGTGGTGAGAGAGGACATGCAGGTGGTCAGTTTGAAGGAGAAAGATGCAGAGGACTGGAAGAAATGGAATTGGATGATCCACTTTGGATCCCTAAATGGGAGCAGAAGAAAAAGAAGTCTTCTTCAAAACAGATCCATCTCAGAGAACATTAAAGAACAAGATCCTTCTGATCACTGCATCCAGAAGGACCTTCAGTAAAGATAAATTTCAGCAGAGCAAGAACAGAACTGAAGAACTTTTCTAACGAGGGGAGTTTTGTGTTCTTCCACTTGATCATAAAAGATTCAGAGCAGAATAATGTAGTGATGCAGTTACTGGAGTGAAACAAGCTCCCGTTTACATCAGTGATGACAATGTGGATTAATAGAACTGAATTATGTAGCCTGATTATTCTTCATCTTTCCTCTGTTTCAGAACATCCTTGGGATCAATGGGCTGCTTTGAGTGAAATCATGGTAGCATCTGTGATTCTGTTGTTGCTATTTATTTTTTTATCGGTCATCTTTATCCTGAAAGTGACGGAGAAATGTGGTGAGTATTGGCTCAAACAAATTCAATTCAGTATAGAATATAAATGTAAGAAATAGATGAAGAAATACAGCAAAAAGAAAACGACCTACTCAGGCCTCCCTCTACTTCATCATTACAGTGTCATTCAAACCAGGAACCAGATTTTCAAACACAATATAATAATAACATTATTATTATTATTATAACAACAACAACAACAACCATAATCATTATTGTTGTTGTTGTTATTATTATTATTATTATTAAAGTGCATCCGAGAAATATAAATAAATCCAAAATAACAATAACCATTAAACCACTTCAGACTCAAAAACGTTCAACATCGCTGTTAATATAAATGTTCTAAAAATATGAAAGTGTAAAATTTGTGAATCCATACCTGATTGTAGATTTAGAAAAATGTAGAACACAGACAGTGTACGGCACCCTCCAAAATTACTGACTGAAAAGGAGAAACACAAACTTCATCCTTCAGGACGTCTGAAGAACTTTCCCTCAACAGGACATTAAACATGAAGAAAAACTGGAGACAGAAGATGAAGACATGAGGGGTGGATTAAGC
>JABMDN010004521.1:0-12288 GCA_017165825.1 Hepsetus odoe
GGTCATCAGTGTGAACAGCAGTGGGCTGAGCACACAGCCCTGGGGGGCTCCTGTGCTCAGTGTGATGGTGTCGGAGGTACTGCTACTGATCCTGACTGACTGGGGTCTCCCAGTCAGGAAGTCCAGGATCCAGTTACAGAGGGAGGTGTTCAGGCCCAGCAGCCTCAGCTTCTCACTCAGGTGCTGAGGGATGATGGTGTTGAATGCTGAACTGTAGTCGATGAACAGCATTCTGACGTAACTGTCCTTTCTGTCAAGATGAGAAAGGGCCAGGTGGAGGGTGGTGGAGATTGCATCATCCGTTGAGCGGTTGGGACGATACGCAAACTGCAGGGGGTCTAGTGAGGAGGGGATCTGGGACTTGATGTGCCTCATGACCAGCCTCTCGAAGCACTTCATGATGATGGGTGTGAGTGCGACGGGACGATAGTCGTTGAGGCAGGAGATGGATGGTTTCTTCAGCACTGGAATGATGCTGGTGGTCTTGAAGCACCTTGGAACAACAGTGATGCTCAGAGAGGTGTTGAAGATGTCGTTGAGAACATCTGCCAGCTGTTCTGCACATCCTCTGAGCACACGACCTTGAATATTGTCTGGACCGGCAGCTTTCCGTGGGTTGACTCTGAGAAGAGATCTCCTAACCTCGGCTGTGGTCAGACAGAGAATCTGGTCGTTCGGAGGAGGGGTGGTCTTCCTCATACGCGTGTCGTTCGCTGCATCAAACCGTGCGTAGAAGTGGTTCAGCGATATGATGAACTTGTAGACAGTAACATCCTCAATGCACTTGCTGATGTAGCCAGTCACTGAAGCTGTGTACTCCTCCAGGTTGATGGAGTCACCGTAGGTTGCAGCCTCCCTAAACATGTCCCAGTCGGTGCGTTCGAAGCAGTCCTGAAGAGCAGAGATGGCTCCTGTGGGCCAGGTCTTTACTTGCTTCAGGGTGGGTCTCACGCGCCTGACGATGGGTCTGTACGCTGGGATCAGCAGCACAGAGATGTGGTCTGAGTGTCCGAAGTGGGGGCGGGGCTCCGCTCTGTACGCGCCGGCCATGTTTGTGTAAACACAATCCAGCGTGTTTCCCCCCCTCGTTGCAAAGTTCACATGTTGATGGAATTTGGGGAGAACTGACTTGAGATTTGCATGGTTGAAATCTCCGGCAACAATAAACAATCTGTCTGGGTGATAGTTTTGGAGTCCGCTGATAATTCCATAAAGTTCAGCCAGCGCGCTGTTAGCATTAGCGCTGTTAGCGCTAGCGCTGGGTGGAATGTAGACCGCCGTAATAAACACTATGGAGAACTCCCTGGGCAAATAAAACGGTCTGCACCTGACTGTTATCACCTCCAGCAGTGTTGAGCAGTGTACTGAGACCAGCACAGCGTTTGTACACCATTGTGTGTTTACGTAAACACACAGCCCCCCTCCGCGAGTCTTCCCAGACAGAGCGGAGTTTCTGTCCGCACGAAACGCGGAGAGTCCGGCGAGGTGGATGGCGGTGTCCGGAACGCTGTCGCTGAGCCATGTCTCCGTAAAAACAAAAACACAGCAGTCTCTATACTCACTCTGGGTGTTCAGCTGGAGTCGTATACAGTCCAGTTTATTATCCAGGGAGCGGACATTGGCGAGGAGGACGGACCGGATAGCCGGTCGGCTAGCGTTAGCCTTGAGCTGAGCCCGGACCCCAGCACGCTTGCCGCGTTTCTGTTTCCCCTCGCACCGCTTCCTATGTCCTCTCAGTCGGCCAGGTTCAGCAGGAGTTCTCGGGGGCTGAAGGCCTGGTCTTCTCAGCACGCCGAGCTCCCGTAGCGTTGTTCGGAGAGTCGCTGGAAGACTGAATCCTGGCTGATTCCTGAGCTCCAGCAGTTGTGCTGGAGTTGGAGTTGTGTCCATTTTTACAGGAAAACAGTCACAAAATTAAACCCTTGTTAATGCATTAAAGTCAGTACAATCAAAAATGATCAATGAAACCAAAACATCTGCAGATGAATTAAATAATAAAATAATAAAATCATGACTTTAAAGGAAAAAGAACCGTTTCAGTCCTTTTTGTGGATAAAATGCTGATGGCCATGGTTTACCCAAGAACCGCCAACTGACTTTAAATCTGTTAAAGGGACTCTTCAATAATTTCAGCAAGAACAAACCAATCACCATCAACTCATTCATTCACTCACTCATTAATTCATTCTGTAACGGTGGCGTGGTACCGGAGGGACGTCAGTTCCGAGCCAGGAGTTCCGAACAGAAGTTTATTGCTTACAGTGACAAAACACACAACAAACAAGGACTCAAGCCTGCAGTTCCTATGCAGGATGACTATGACTATGACTATGACTATGACTATGACTATGACTATGACTAAAAACAGACAGACAGACAGAACCACCATTACACATAGGTTAAACCTACCTAATGAGCCACGCTCTGTTCTGACTCATCGGGGCTTAAATAGTCAGCCCCAATGATGCACACCTGCCCGCAGGGGCTCAGGTGTGCTTAGTCAGAACAGAGCGCCCTCTAGCGTACCCTAAACACCTCCTGTGACATAAACACCCTGTATGTGACCGAGAGCGCCCTCTAGCGTGCCCAAAACACAACACACGTGACAGAGAGTGCCCTCTAGCGTGCCCAAACCCTAACACACGTGACACATTCATTAATGTGACTGTGTTCCAAAAAGCCCCAAAATCATGTATCACCCCAAAAGCATGCCTGCTATCAGTGCAGATGGTGACTGTTTGATCTTTAGCTAGTTTGCAAGCTTTGGTTAAAGCTACAAGTTCAACTCCTTGTGCAGACAGAGTGAGGAAGGGCACCGCTGGGGACGGTGCTGCTTTCCCACTGCTCCGCCAGTTCCCAATTAGATTCAATAGATACATGAGCAGGACAATGCAAATATTCTGGATACATAAAAATTACTGTTCCCTAGCGATGGATTGTAGGTTGATTTTAGTCATTTATTTCTGTTATTTTCTCCATGGCCCTTTCACCCCCGTTACCCTAAATCCCTTCCCTAGGTAGTATTCACGTCCCTGTCACCTTTAACCTATATATTATTAACTGCATCTCTATTTTTCTATGTGCTCTTCTGAGTAACGCTTTCTTTGCACGTCAAAAACACCCAATCCAGTGAACAGATGTTAAATTATTGCCTGCTGTCTTGTATTATAGATCTTAATTTTGTGTCTGTTCTTATTCTCTGCATGCTGGAGTATTCATGAGTCCACACGCTGAGGATTATAAGGCTGAAAAGTTAAGCAACCTTTTAAATGTTTAAGATGTAGTTAATTGATTTCCCAGCTTTGTCAAATTCATTGCCCTCATTTCCAGTTTTCTCTTAACTCTTAACTTGCTGGAGTATACACACTCAGGATTTCATAGTGACAGAGTTAAGTAATCTTTAACAATTTTTTAAATACACAAGGACAATTCAATGATGTTAAATAATGGCCTGCTTTCTCATATTATGGAATCTATATTCTCATCTCCCCTTAGTCTCTGCATGTAGGAGTAGACCTGTTTTCAAATTCTGAAGATTTTAAGGCTGAAAAGTTAAGCAATATATTTCATTACTAAAATATATTGAAAATCGTCCTGGCTTTCTCAAAGGAAATGCACTAATTTCTTGTCTGCTCTTATTCTCTGCATGCTGGAGTAGACCTGTGTTCACATGCTGAGGATTACAAGGCTGCATAGTTAAGTATCTTTTTTAAATGGTGTAAATGTATTTAAATATTTGCCATCTGTCTCAAATTAAGTGCAATAATTTCCAATCGACTCTAATTCTCTGCATGCTACAGTCTACCTAATTACCCAAGACACTACACAATTACTCCTTACTAGTAAGGAGTTTGAACGCACAATCTTCTGATCCTGTGGCCAACTGGCTAACCACTCGGCCACCACTGCCACCTGGTGAGGTGAGGTGAGGACTAGAAATGAGTATATTAGAGGGACAGCTCAGGACGTCAGTGCAGAGCCAGGAGTCAGGAACATAACTTTGTTCTTCATAATCACCAAAACAAGACACAAGAACTGCAGTCGTGACTAAAACAAGTAACCAAAACCACCATTAACATGAGGCTTCTCCTCATGTTCAAACAGAGAGCCCTCTACCCTTCCCAAAACAAACCTCACCCGTGAAACACCAAAGGCACAGGTGTGCACAACCAGAGCAGAGCGCCCCTTACTGTCACACTGACAAACAAACAAACCAACAAAAGCCATAAAATTAAAACACAGTCAGTTATATACATCACATATACACTGTTTATGCACAGTTATAGATTATTATATATTATATTGACTGCAGAGAATCTGACAGTGTGGCAGTATGTCTTGATCTGTACAGTTAAAACACTGAACAGCTGTGTGTGTGTGTGTGTTTGTGTGTGTGTGTATGTAGGTGTGTGTGTTGGATTCTCCGATTGAGAACCGAGGTTCGAGGAGTCAGTGATGAGGCGAAGAGGTTTTAAGCTATATCCAAGTTTGTTAACAGAAGAGTAACAGAGTTCTTGCAAGATGTTCAAAAGACTGGTCAGTGTTCCTCTCTGTGTTGAATCCTCTCTCTCGAACCTGCACAGTTCAGAGTGTGCCTTTTTATCTGTCTCCGGGAGCTCCAAGGCCTCCGGTGGAGACACCTAATCTAAGACTGTGACCTTGTTTGGGTGTTTTTAATGTGCAAAGAAAGTGTTACTCAGAAGAGAAAAATAGAGATGCAGTTAAAAATATATAGGGGACGTGAATACTACCTAGGGAAGGGCTTTAGGGTAACGGGGGTGAAAGGGCCATGGAGAAAATAACAGAAATAAATTAATAAAATCAAGCTACAATCCGTCACTCCCCCCTGTGATTCTATGTAAACCCATTGAATCAACATTAAATCAATTCAATTAAATTAATCAATTTGAAATAAAACAAAGACCCTGATCATCATGCTAAATATTCAAAATCAAACTGCAATGAATGAATTATACCATCCGAGGGAGTCCACTGAAGCTGTAGAGGAGGTGTGCATAACCCTGACCTGTTGTCTGATCTCTGAAATTAGAGTCGAGACGTTATGGGACACGTCTGGGATGAATGAGCAACACTCGTCCCCAATAACAGCACAAGTTCCACCTTTTTCAGCAAGCAGGAGGTCCAGAGCCAACCTGTTTTGGAGTGTCATGTGTCTCATATTGATTAGTTCATGATTAATTTGATCTAAAGCACATGCTGTATCATTATTAACATCTTCCATTACTCTCACTACTTCTCTAATTTCATCTAAAAATTAGAGTCATTCCATAATTAGGAAAAAGAGCTGAAAAGAATCTTTTAGCAGGTTGTGCTACAAGTTCATGAGAATAAAACATGTACCTGACCAATGTTTAGGCAGATATCGGTAAGCTGTGTTACCTCAAACGTACACGGTCCCGTTCACAGAGGGAGCGTCATCTGAAAAATATGCAGTTTTGAAAATCAAGGTAAACCGTACAGAATGATCATTCAGACGTACTATGACTGACGGTACATCAGGTGTGATGGCTAAATGACATACACTAGTACCCAAATAAGGCCCAGAACCATTATTACTCCAACATAGATTTCCCTTGGGTGTGTACGCTAACTTTATGGGTGTATCGGGTTTAGTTATAGGTCTTACGTGGTGAGTAGCAGTTATGACTCTCATTACCCAAATCCTCACGTTTCAGAAAGGGCTGGTGCAGTCGTGATCAGTGATGGGGGGGGGGACTGCAATTTGTGGGAATATTTCCACGCCATGTTGAATTAGGCCACAGATCCAACAATCTGACTTGTTAAACACTTTTGCAAATCCATGCGCTGCAGCTATAAAGGTGTTTCCCCTTAAACCGTCACTGTGACTGACCACGAGGGCAACCTGTAAACACAAACACAAGAGAAGGTTAAACATCATGGTACTGTTCATACACATAGGAGCCACGTATTTATGTATGTGTATGTCTCTCTTTTTTTTTTCAAGTAAGTGTGTGTGTATGTGTGAATGGGTTTACTGTCTTCTGGCTGGTTGAAGTTTCATCCACTTTGTTGCCCAGCAGCGGAGGCTACTAAGGGAGAGGTTACTAGCACTTCACCTTAGAGCATTCCTCTATGTCAGGAACAAAGTTCACTCTCTTGCAGTGACTGGCATGGATCCACTTCTTCTTGCCAGACACCTTCACTGCAGCAGATGTAATCAGGAGCACCTGGTATGGGCCCTCCCACTTTGCACCAAGTGGCTCTTTTTGTGATTTTTTGTCTCTGCTGCGCTTAGGAGCTGCCATCGCTGACTCGGGGTCAGTTTGCGGAATCTCTCAAATTGATCAAATAGATTACCCTCTCCGGTGTCATCATTGCCTTTTGATCCGCTGTCATTGCCATGATCACCTTGTGGTTTGTCATTCGCTTGATTCAGATCCTTCCGGAACCAACACTGTTTTGCCCAATGCCCATTTTTCCCACATATGAAGCAGGGTGTTGTCTTCTTATCAGCTTTGTTGGATTTTCTGGCTTCATTTCCGTCCAATTGAGCCATTCAGACTTTCACTGCGAGGTCGGCTTCCATGCTTCCAGTTGTCTCAACAATTTGTGAGATACTTTTTCCTGCGTCCTTCTCACAACCCAGGTACGTGACTTTCAAGAGCCTGGACAATTCTACGTTTAGTCCGTCAACAAAGGTTGTCTTTAACGGGGCGCTATTTGCCTGGTCATAATTGTCTTCGGTGACGTTAGGAAACACAGAATAATCAAGCCAAGCTTGTTTGAAACGTTCAGCATATTCGCAAATGCTTTCTTTTGGCGTCTGTTGGCAAGCAGTAATCTGAGACCAATTTGGAGACCAAATTCTGGATTTAACTCATCAAGCCATTCTTTTATGGCCTCCCATCCCTCTTTCAGATTTTGTTTATCATCACCCAAAGCCAGGTGGAGCCTTTCTGTCAGTTTCTCCACCCGTGAGCGAGAAACCATTGCAGAAAGGATCTGAAGTGCATCTTCTGGATGAAGCCGATAAATATCTCTTAGACCGCACAATTCTCTCCAGGCCTTTCTTGATCCATCCTTGGGATGAGGAGTTTCCTTAGACCATTTGTCAATTTTTTCAGGTTCCACTGGAACATGGGACACCAAAGCTTTGTAGGTTATATCACCATCCTCTTCCTTAACCTTACCTCTTCTTTCCCTAATGGGAGCAAGGCAGGCAGGGACATGATCAGTGTCACTTTCGCTTTCACTCTTGCTTTCATTCATTCTGCGATTTTTTCCACGTTTTTTCTTTGCAGAAGGTTTTCCACACGAAGTGTGTTTCAGTGGCGCGTTGTTGGATGATGCACTGGTTGATGAGCCCTGTCTCTCACTCTCATCTCTCCCTGTAACTTTCTCTTCCTCCAACAAACCCCGCTGTTCCCTCTCCAATGCTTTGAGATCAGGATACAGTTTGTTTGCTGATAGAGGCTGAGAAACGGGGAGAGGGTGAGCGGGCATCACAGGCCATAAAGGAGGGCACCCGAGCTTCGGGACACACCCATCATTGAGAGGCGGGAAGAAAGATGCTCCGCCCCCCTGGGGTCATTCCTGCACACCAGGCTGCTTGGCATTTGCTCTGTTTGCACCCGATAGCAACGCATCTCTTTCCGCTTCTACTCTTTCCAACTTCCCCACTAATCTGTTTATCTCTGCATCTTTTTTCAGAACATCAGCGTTCTGTAGTTGGACCTCAGCATCCTTTAGTTGGACCTCAGCGTCCTTTAGTTGGACCTCAGCGTCCTTTAGTTGGACCTCAGCGTCCTTTCTCAGAACCTCAGTGTTCTTTCTCAGAACCTCAGTGTTCTTTCTCCGTATTTCTTCGACCAAAGCAGTCAATCTGGACTGAGTGGCCCTAGAGTCTCTATCAGCTTCAGTTTTTTGCATCATCTCACTCCTGCGTCTGAGCTGACCCAGCACAACAAGTGTCCATTTCAACCTTTTCTCACTCTTCTTCATAAGCTGAGTTTTACCCCAAGCCTTACGAATCACATCCAAAGACCAGATACCTCTGACATCAGCATTAACCGCATACTTTTCCACAATTTTCTGTTCAATCTCTTTCAGGTTCAATGAGCCTTTTATATACACGTTGAGAGTACTGATCATGTGATCCTCATCAACGTCCGGCACCACCACATCAGTAATTGTTGATTTTTTCTTTCCCCACATTATGACAATTTCACAAATTTCTCAATTTCTGCGCAATTTTATGTTACTGGAAATTTCCCGTTACTTATTACAAGATTGCTTAAATCTTCACCACAGACTCCTTTCCAGATTGATCTTGAAGAGGAGGGAGTTTACTTTTTACACACAGCAGTTATACTCAGCAGCAGATTAAAACAGTAGGAGGCCTTACCTCCGTCAAAGTGTCAGCACTTCTGTTCCTGACTCTTGGTCAACTGTGTTGCCTTCCAATTGCCTTTCCCGTCCGTTCCTCAAGTCAATCCTGTCCGTCGTGACGCCAACTGTTGGATTCTCCAATTGAGAACCGAGGTTCGAGGAGTCAGTGATGAGGCGAAGAGGTTTTTAAGCTATAGCAAAGTTTATTGACAGAAAAGTAGCAAAGTTCTTACAAGATGTTCAAAAGACTGGTCAGTGTTCCTCTCTTTGTGGAATCCTCTCTCTCTTGTACAGTTCAGAGTGTATGACCGGTGGGAGGCCTTGGACCTAATCTAAAACTGTGACCTTTTTTGGGTGTTTTTGATGTGCAAAGAAAGCGTTACTCAGAAGAGAACATAGAAAAATAGAGATGCAGTTAAAAATATATAGGTTAAAGGTGATAGGGACGTGAATACTACCTAGGGAAGGGATTTAGGGTAATGGGGGTGAAAGGGCCATGGAGAAAATAACAGAAATAAATGAATAAAATCAAGCTACAATCCGTCACTACCGACAACGTCATCGGCAACAAGCTGCCGCTTCCATAGAGACCCGAAGTAGGAGAACTAGCTAGTACCGACTTTAACGGAGAACCCGCAAACTTTACAGGAACATCAACAAGCCTCCAGTCTGTTAATTAGCCTTTAGGCCGTCCTAATTAGTTATTCATTAACATGGAAGGTCTGGTTGGTTCTGCAGAAAACCTCCAGAGTCCTGTGGTGCAGATTGCAGAGACTCTGTTGGTCTCCAGGTTCCTCCAGCAGTGTGTGTCTCTGTTACTGGTCAGTGCTGCCTCACGTGGGTTTCACAGTAAAATGCAGGTCAGTAGTTCTTCACTACTCTGAGCTTTCTCCCAGTGCAGAAACCATAGGCCATCTTCAGGTTCAGAGCAAAAGTGAGAAGAAGAGCAGGACTGATCCCAGCCAGTTGCAGTGCTGTGTGGAGAAAACCTGTCCAGGTGAAGAACAAATAATGGAGATGGAGAACCTTCACAGAGTTTAAAAGCACACATCGCGAAAGAAACAGGTCAGAAAAGACTTTTTCACATAATTTGTGTTTTATTTCTTCTGATTTGATCTTCATTTCTAGTCAATTCCCGACAATTATTTGATGCTCACAGTATTATTGTCCTTTTCCCTCTCTTTCATCAGCTTTTCTGACTTTCTCTAGAACGGTTCTGCCCCTGCTCCCTCCTCTGGTGCTGGACTGGATGGTCCTTCTGTCTTCCCTCCAGACCAGTCCTCCCAGCACATCCTCTTCATTTATTTCCAGGAGCTGCTGGTGAACTTCCTGTGATGGCTCAGCAGAGTCTCCACAGCCCTTCCTGCCTGTCATGAAGTGTGAAGCTGCCAGATGTTCAGCTGGATGTTGGTGACCTTTGAACCCCCAGCATGGAGTTACCCGAGTGCCCCGACACTCTGTGGCTGTTAATCGCTGCTCTCACCTGCTGGACTCTCCTTCATCTCTCTTTCATCCTCAGGAGAATCACTGAACGTCCCTCTATCACATTCAGTGAGCTGAGGACACTGAGAACTTCTCATGTTCTTGATTTACTGTCCGGCGTCGACCCGAGGAGGACGGGTTCCCCCTCTGAGTCTTGGTTCCTCTCAAGGTTTCTTCTTCTTCTGCTCAGAGGGAGTTTTTTCTTGCCACTGTGGCCTCTGGCTCGCTCACAGGCTCGGAGCCGGATTTCTGTAAGACTGCTTTGTGCTGCGCTTTGCTGCTAAACGAGTGAAATAAATGTGAATTGATCTTATTTTGAGACGGTTCGTCCACTTTACTCCAAACGTACCTTCACTCTCCGGTGCACACTTCTAATATCAGTATGTTCAGCTGAAAAGGGAACCCAGTCTAAACAGACAGAACAGTATTTACATCACTGAGTGATTCTAACAGAGTACTGATATATATGATGATAGAAAATCACTCTGTAAACATCAACCAGGACTGTTCTCGGTACAGTAACCCACAAAAACCCCAGACGTGGATCTCAGGAGAAAGAATGAAACCATGCAAATGGCTGAAAATGAGCTTTAAAATGTGAACTGCACCAACTTGTACTGGGATAAAGGGACGTATTTGTACCACTGAAGTGTGAAACTAAAAAGAAAAGGCGGAGAGTGGAGGAGAACGGAGGAAATGAGATTTAAAGGATAAAAGGGTAAAGACGAAGGTTTATTATGTTCCCTAAATAAAACCTGGGAAGACCACAAGACCACAGAGACAACATTTCTACAGAAAGGAGCAGAAGAACTAAGACTGGGTGGGTTCAGTAGATCGAGATGCACACACACACACACACACACACACACACCTAAGAGACGATTTCACATTTCCAGTCAACCTGACGTGCGTGTCTTTAGACTGTGGAAAGAAACGGGGACACCCAGAGGACACTCATGCAGACACGGGACAAATGAGCTCAGAGAGGAAGCAGGTCACACAATCTAGAACCCAAACCCAGGACCTTCTCGCAGTGAGGAACCAGCAGCACCCACAGCATCGCCCTCCTCCCTCAGCTGTTCATCAGACATCATCACACTCAATCAGGGCTCAGAAATAACGTCCCGTTTAATCACGGACCAGTCCCTTCATAGACGTCCCAGTGGGAGCAGGAGACGCACTTTAACTTTAGTCCGGAGGTCCAAACTAGCCAAAATGCACTTAAATAAGACAGACTTTATCTATAAATAACCAAACTTAACTGGGATTAGCTTCCACTTTATTCCCTGTTTTGACTTTGACGGATTGTAGCTTGATTTTACTCATTTATTTCTGTTATTTTATTCGTATTTATTCCTCTGTAACTGCATCTCTATTTTTCTCTGTTCTCTTCTGAGTAACGCTTTCTTTGCGTGTCAAAAACACCCAAACAAGGTCACAGTCTTAGATTTGGTGTCTCCACCGGAGGCCTTGGAGCTCCCGGGGACAGATAAAAGGGCACACTCTGAACTGTACAAGAGAGAGAGAGGATTCCACACAGAGAGAAACACTGACCGGCCTCTTGAACATCTTGCAAGAACTTCGTTACTTTTCTGTTAACAAACTTTGCTATAGCTTAAAACCTCATCGCCTCATCACTGACTCCTCGAACCTCAGTTCTCAATCGGAGAATCCAACAATGAGCTAACGTTGTATATGGAAAAAATGTTTAAAAAACTTTTAGAATGGTAAAGTACAGAGTATGAGATAATTTACTGCAGCATTTAAAGATGATCCACATTTAAAGTTTTTATTGATTAATGTTACTGAATCAAAAATCAAACATTAAACATAATATCCAGAGATAATATCCAGAGATTAATACATGCAGTAGAGATTATTTCAGTGTCTATAATTCTATTTACAGACCTAATATGATGAGCATTGCTTTATTTCTAAAATGTCATTTACATATAAATGTTTAGACTAATTAATTTCAATGAAACATTTTTTGAATTTTTGAGCTACTAAAATGTCGACATCAGTAAAAAAACAACCAAACTTCACTTTTTTAACATAATAAAAGTAAATGTAGTTTATAAACACTTTCTCTAAATCTAGAATTCCTAAAGAATAAAGAAGAATCTCCATCTGATGTGCACATCACTGCTGAACAGAGATCATATCACTCCACTGGTGCTGGTGGTCTAGTGGTATAGTACTTAGTAGAGTAGAGTAGAGTAGAGTGATCTTTTATTATCCCACGAATGGGAAATTTGGGTGTTACAGGGCTCTTAAAAAAGACAGGTGTATAGAAAGAGAAGAAAAAAATATATAAAGATATAAAGATATAGAGGGAGAAAAGGAACAAGTACAGGAGAGAAAAAGAGGAGCTATAAATAAATAATAAATTAACTATCTATATATATATATACATATACAAATCTACAATATACA
>JABMDN010004526.1:0-12250 GCA_017165825.1 Hepsetus odoe
ATATATATATAGATATATATAGATAGATAATTTATTATTTATTTATAGCTCCTCTACTTTTCTCCTGTACTTGTTCCTGTTCCTCTTTCTCTATATCTTTATATATTTTTTTTCTTTGCTTTCTGTACACCTGTCTTTTTTTATAAGAGCCCTGTAACGCCCAAGTTTCCCATTCGTGGGATAATAAAAGATTACTCTACTCTACTCTACTCTACTCTATTGCAATAGTCATAAAGCTTTCCTTAAGGTACTGGGGCCTCGACTTGATCTTGACACATTTTTCCATGACTGTCTCGAAGCAGACCCATCGCTTGCCAGGTCATTCTCAAGGCTGCTTTAGAACTTCCATTCTTAAGGTTCTCCCATGGTTCATCTTGTACATTTGTTCAGTAATGCGTCATTCTTCTTTGTCAAAGCTGACACATGAAATCCCCGGAGTAGGATTCCCTGCTCTTCAGTTTGCTACTGCTGTGAAACACGTGCTGTGTCTGAGGCATCTATCAAGGGAAGCCTGCATAAGTCTTGTATAAATGTAATAATAGAAAACATCTTTTAAAGCCTCTGCACAAACCAAAACTGCACAAACCTGCTGAAAGGTTTGAGGTTAAGACAGTTCTGATATGACTAGGCGAGTCGGTTTACTGAGGCGTCTTCACCTGTCTGTCTCTCTGTGTAAAGTTCGAACTTAATGGTCATCTCCCTGAACGTATTTGTGGTGTAGTTTTGGAATTTATTATTTAGTGTTGATATAGTGCTGCTGATTGGTGGGTAGAGACATTAACCAGTGCTGGCAGTCAATCAGAATATCTCCATTGGTGTGTGCCTTTGTTTCTAGTTCACTTTTTACGAGCTAAACGTTGTTCTCAGTCCACTCCTTTCTCCGACTCTTTTTAAAAGTTGAACCCAAAATGAAGGCAGCATTCAAGTATATTAGTCCAGTCCTTTCCGATACTGTCCATTAACAGGACAAAAATATGGTGTATTAAATTTACAGCATTTAGCAGACACTCTTATCCAGAGCAACTTCCATGTCCTAATTACAGTCAGAGTCTCCACTCTGGTGGGACAGTCCCCCTGGAGACACTCAGGGTTAAGGCTCAGGGACCCAGTGGTGGTAGTGCCAGAGGTGGGATTTGAACCTGGGACCTCTTGAGCTATAGGTCCACAGACAAGTATCCTACCACTAGACCACCACCACCACCCCAGCATTGAAAGGACACTTAATCACCTTTTTGTTTCACACCTGCTGAAATGAACTGCTGCCATCAATGAACAGGAGACGGGGCTTGTTGTCTGGTAGGAACAGTTTTGTCTGGTGGGAACCATGTTGTCTGGTGTGAATGGTGTTGTAGGGGTTGAGCTAGGTGGTCAGGCTGAGGTTGGAAAGTGCTCACCTTGTTCTGCACAACAGCAGAGAGGAAGCTGTCAGACTAGCAGCAAAAGGGAAAGCGGTTCTGATTCCTTTGATGAGGTTAAAGCTGAGCTCAGACACAAACTAATAAGAGATGTAGCTTTAAGTCAGTGTAGTATTTTGAACACAGGGCTGTAAAAAAAGTGTCCCGCTGTCTCAGTGCAGACGACAGTCATGAGAATTTCATCACTTTGAACATCACTTTAAAGCTGAGCACAAAATGAATAAGTCAAAGAATAAAGATGCTCAAGCAAGGGAAACTCCACTGTTATTTCACTTCCCTCCCGTTTAGTTCAATGGTTGAGTAAAGAACGTCTAGCAGAGTGGGTTTGGTGTGAAACGGTTCAATGTAGACTTTTTTACAGTGATGGTGAATGGAACCACACATCACACAAAGTTAGCCAATAAAACTCCTCCCCAAAGCCAACAGTACACGTCTTTAGAGTGTTTATCTCAGTGTATCATCACGTCCTTTTTGTGTTTTTCAGTCATAAGAGTAACACTGACTGAAGCAGGGCTAAATAAAGATGAGAAAGAGGAGTCTGGGCTCAGCACCAGGGGTGGGTGCAGCAGGAAGAGGCAGAAAACATACACACCGTCCAGCAGGTGGCAGCCATATCCAGCACCCTCTCTCTGCCCATTCTGACTCTTTCCCAGCTTTGTTTTCCACCCATTTTTTGACCCATTCAGTTTCCCCCTATTTATTACTCAATAATTTGGATTTTCAGCTTCTGGCAACCTCGGGTTTCACTGTAGAGGCCACACCTTAAAGGGTGTTTATAAATCAGAAACATGAGACACCTCACAGAAGGCGGGGACAGGCAGGTGTTGAGGGGCAAGACAGGACAGGCATGGGTTGAATGCAAAGGTCCAATTTCATTGTCACAATGACAAGAATAGTCACTTTCACTTCTGCTTTTGGGTGTTGGAGATGGCAGATAAAGTTGGTTAATAAGTGTAGAAAAATGGAAAGATATAACACTTTAACCCACAATGACGTCTGAATGAAAATTGAAGCTGTGTATGTAATAGTATAAACATGTAAATAGCTGAACTCGGGTTTATGGATTACATCTGGAACCTGAGACAGAGATGAGCAGATGATGAATTTCTTCCTCCAGACTGTGTTCATCACATTCAGATCCACATTTACAATAGCCTGCTCTAAATGTGACCCTACAGCCCAAAAAGTGAGCCTCAGATCTTCTTCATAAAAAATGAAAACTAACACAGACGATGAAGACCAGCAGGAGAAAACCCAGGACTCCACCAATGATGACACAAACTGATCCTCCACCTGAAACAACAGAGTTACATCAGGACCTCTTTATTCTAACACATCAGTTCAGTAAGAACTGAAACTGAAATAAACTTTCTTTCCTTCATGATAAACTCTCCTACCTGATAGGATTCTGCGCTCAGACACCTGTAGCACCATGTTCTTCTCCAGACTGCTGTGCTAAATCAAACATTCTTCTCCAGGACCTTAGGTGAGACTCTAACACCCAGAAGGTCTCCTAGAAGGTCTCATCCTGGTTGGGAAGCATCTCCTTAAGCTCCACGTCCTCATGCAGATCATCTCCGTTCTTTTGCCAGGAGATCATCACTGCTCTGGGGAAGAAACCTGTAGACAACACCACTGGAGAGGAAGAGTCCAAAAACTCCACTGTGGGGAGAGAAAAAACCTCTGAGGGTCCAAGGTCGACTGGCTACCCAACCCCCTTGGGTACATTAGCAGTACAGAGTTAGTTCGGGTTTAACCCCAGGATCAGCACAGAGTCCTAAGCTGCTTCCCAGGCTCAGCAAGTCGAGCGCAGCCCCAGGTACCGGTGAACTGCCAGGATCCCTTGATTCAATTCAATTCAATTTATTCTTATATAGTGCCTTTTACAACACAGTTGCCCCAAGGCAATTTACAATGGTGGTGGATGGTTACAGGTTACAGTGATAGATGTTAAAGCCGGACAACTACGAAGGAGAGGAACCAAAAACTCCACTGTGTGGAGAAAAAAAACCTCTGAGGGTCCAAGGTCAACCGGCTACCCAACCCCCTTGGGTATACTAACAGTACAAAGTTAGTTTGGTTTTAAACTCCAGGATCAGTGAGGAGTCCCAAGTTGCTTCCAGGTACCGACGAGCTGCCAGGGTCCCTTGGCGCATCAGATGCATCACACAGACCAGATGGTAGCTCGGCATTGGACTCAGGTGATGACCACAGCGGGCCCCCCCGGACATGTGGGGAGAGAAATGGAATGAGGGGGTCAGTAATGAGCAGGATCCAGTAGTGACAGACACAGAAATGAAACAATACAGTGCGATGGCATGTACAGCAGCACCAGCGACATTAGTAGTGCTGCACTATGGTGATTGGTGCGGGTAAGATAAACTAAAGAAGTAAGTCTACAGCCGTGATTTAAAGACTGAGACTGATTCGGCATCCCGTACAGAAGCAGGCAAGCTGTTCCACAATCTAGGGGCCCTGTAACTGGAAGCTCGTGCTCCAATACATTTATTTATGCGAGGGACAATTAGGGGATCTTTATTCTGGGATCTAAGTGGGCGATTAGGTGTATAGGCATTAAGCAGTTCGGTTAGGTATATTGGGGCAAGACCTTTAAGTGCATTAAAGGACATTAGAGATAGGTCTATAATTACTTGGTGAGCGAGGGTCCAAGTTAGGTTTTTTAAGCTGTGGTCTAACCACTGCTGCTTTAAACTGATCGGGGACTACACCTGAGGTCAAGGATGCGTTCATGATATTAAGTATAGGTGTTGATAGTACTCCTAAGGATTCCTTCAGGAGCTTGGCTGGGATGGGATCTAACCGACAGGTCGTGGACTTTGCCTGGGTTATAACAGAAATGAGCTCAGTGGCATCAATGAGATTAAAATCACTAAAATATTGTGTTTGTGTGTTAGTGGACGGTAGCTGAAGTTGAGCTCTAGGAGACACTACTGGACAGATCCCATAACTGTGACACATCTGGACAACAGCTGATGGTGACGGAGGAAACCAGCAGTCGATTTCAGGGTGAGTAAGGAGAAAGATGGATGATGAAGACATCTGGAAAGGTGCTCTTCCACAGTTACTACTGACACTTTATTATGTTCAGTAGGAAGTTCAGAGGACAAAGCCCCTGCTGCTCCTGAAGACCCAGCAGTGATGGTAGAGTCAGCAGAGGTAAATGTTGTGATGGAACAGATGGACCTCACTGACTCCCGTCCTCCAGGTGAGAATCTGAAAAGACCACTTTAAGCCAAACATGGACAAATAATGTGGCTCATTACAGAGAAAAGAGCATGTATTCAATCATC
This sequence comes from Hepsetus odoe, assembly GCA_017165825.1. Classification (NCBI taxonomy): domain Eukaryota; kingdom Metazoa; phylum Chordata; class Actinopteri; order Characiformes; family Hepsetidae; genus Hepsetus; species Hepsetus odoe. The sequence goes on from JABMDN010004526.1 coordinate 4,727, forward strand.
TACCTCCACACATCACACCCCTATGTTTCTTCATTTATAAGATGTACATGGTAGATGGTCAGATGGGATAACTTTGTGTAAGTAGAGGATCAGATGGGGTAGCTATTTATTAGTAGAGGGTCAGAAGGGGTATCTTTGTGTCAGTAGAGGGTCATATGGGGTAACTATTTATCAGTATAGGATCAGATGGGGTAACTATGTATCAGCAGATGGTAAGATGGGATAACTTTGTGTAAGTAAATGGGTAAAATGGGGTAACTATGTATCAGTAGATGGTCAGATGGGGTAGCCTTGTTTCAATGGATGTTCAGTTGGGGTAAATTTCTATCAGTGGAGGGTCAGATGGGGTAACTTTGTGTCAGTAGAGGTTCAGATGGGGAATTTTTGTGTCATTAGTGGGTCAGATGGAAAACTTTGTATCAGTGGAGAGTCAGATGGGGTAAATTTGTATTAGTAGAGGGTCATGTGGGGTAACTATTTATTAGTAAAGGGTCAGATGGGGTAACAATGTATCAGCAGAGGCTCAGATGGGGTAACTGTTTCAGTGGAGGTTCAGATGGGGTATCTATGTTTCAGTACAGGTTCAGATGGGGTAACTTTTTGTGTCAGTAGATGATCATGTGGGATAACCTTGTGTGGTAATGCTTGTGTTCACACCTTAAACCACTGAAGATTGGTTTTTGATTTTTCTCCACAAGCCAGTAGAAAGGACACAAATTCTGAAACCGAGAGGACTGACAAGAAGAGAAAGACTCGTAGAGGGACACGTGGGAGAGGTCAAAAAATGAACTAAAAAAAGGACCCCCAGCTGCTGAAGGACTCTGTACTATACTACAGGGAGACAGGACAACTTCATCTGAGCCCCAGAGAAACAGAAACCATCCAAAAAATTAGAACAAAGGAGAGAGAGAGAGTGGACAGGTAAGAGGGGGGAAATACAACCATGTCATTATGGTGATAACTGGTGTGCCAGTGTTTTTTATAAACATTAAATGTGTTGAAAAGGCCTTCAGGAGTAATGATGTGTTTTTTCTGTCCCTTCATCCAGTATCTTCTTCAGGACAAAAGAAAATCCTACTGTGCAAAGGCCAGAGGAGAGTCCATTCTTTCTCTGTCGCCTCATGACAGAGGACAGTCTACTCATGGAGACGTCTAACGTTGGGTCTCTGAAGTTGCCCGTAACCTGAATTTTAGCTTCAACTCAAAGCAAAAAAAAAACAGCCAAGAGATGCTTGTATCTCCAAAAACTCATTACATTCAGGTTGAGCTGCAGTCCAGCTTTCAGTTACCAGACTGATGAGATCTTCTCCACCATAACTGTCCTGTGTCCTCGTTTAGTTCTATCCCCATCCAACTCACAGCCAAACATCTCCGGTACCGTGTGAACTCCTGCACACAATATTTAGATAATTACTCCATTAAGTACAGAGTATGAAGACTGCAGCCCCATGAGATTAGAAATTTTCTACACTTTTCTAAACTAAAGTCACACCAGAAACCCTTATAAGTCCCTCATAAGTCTCTCAATGAAAACGTGTAAAATCCTGCTTCTGGGAATTAAATATCATTAAATATCTCTGCAAGGATCTTTATTCACTGAAGCTCAAGACCTTTGTTCAGGAGGTGTGGACCAGAATGAAAGAAGTTTTGAATTATGAATTATGCTAACTGATATTAAATTTAGAGTTCCTATCCTGTTTGTTTATGCTGTTATAATTTGGTTTGTGATTTATTTCTTCTTATTAAAAGGCTTCTATCAAATGGGCACCAACAGGGTATGTCCATGACGTCTCAGCAGGGAGCGGTCACTGTTTTTACACCCTCTGACCAGTAAAGACTGACGTTCAGTTGAGCCAAATCTCATGTCCATAAGCCACGGGTTGTTTTTCTGTGTGAGGATCCCTGTGGAGCACGACTCATTAAAGAAGAGAACAGTTTTACTCCCAGTTTCACGCTTTCTGTGGCCGCCATGTTCTAGCATGTGTTTAACTCAGTCTGGCTGAAGAAGTTTATTCTGGCTGTGAGTGATGATGGTGACCACCTTCTATACTCTATACTGACTTTGTCTTTTTATAACCAGCCAGCAAGGTCTCAGCTCATCCTGTACACTCAATTACACTTTTCGCCATGAAGTGACCACAAATGAAAGCCCCACCTTTTTTCTGGCAGGGGGTGCAGAAGTTTAGCTTTGATAATGGAGGTCACAGGTCAAGGGGCATGTTTTTAATGAATGCCTAAGAAATGCCAAACTACAGAAAAAGCTCAACATTGCCCTCTAGTGTCGGGTTTATGCTCCTAAATCTTCACACAGTCCTCTCAGCAACATCAACGGGGAAATAAAACTATGATTTTATATCATTTATAGTGTTAAAATTGTTCAGACTGGGTTAGTTTACCATGCCCCAAATATACAAAACTGTCCCAACAAGGAGGAAACACATCTTTTTCCAGGAGATGCTGTAAATGGGTTTTACTTCCTGTCATTCTGGACATTTGTGTGTCAGTCTGTGTACAGCTGGAAAGAAACCCAAACAGATCAGAATAGAGGAAGATAACAAGGTCTGTTGTGTAGGTGACACTAGGGGGCGCTACTTTATCATGTTATGTTTAATTATGTTTGATTTATTTAATTATGGGACAGAACAACTGGTGATTCATGGTTTTAATTGTAGGTGTTCTGGGATCTTTCTTGAGAGATTTTTTTGATTTATAAGCTCCTTGAGCTGTAATACTATATTTTCTTCTCTAGTTTTTCTTTTGAAAAGCTGCAGGTAATGGTCAGTGTGTCTGTGTGTTTTGGTGAAATATATCTGTAGTGGTTCAGCACAGAACTGGGTGCTGCATTGGGGAAGATAATATTAGAAAAAAAAGTCATTAAAGCACACAACACTGAGCTGTGTTTAATAAATATTTGAATCGAATGGTGTTAATGGAGTCATTAAGGCCTTTCACAGCAAGAACTGAGTAACAGCTTCAGTGCAAAGCTTCATTTCATCTTCACTGAAATAACAAACTTCAAAACACAGTAGAATAAGTAAGCTACTGTCCCTGTCACTGCGCCCCGGGTGCTTTCAATAGCTGTCCCCTGCTGCACGGTGTGTGTGGGTAAAATACAGAGGTGTAACTTCGTTCTGGTTTGCTGTGTGCTGTGCTGTGTTTCACAAAGACCAATGATTCGAATAGTCACTTTCACTTCAGCAGATATTGTGATTGTGATCAACAGATTTTAATCAACATTTTATAAATTTTTAACATAAATGATTAAACGATGCAATAATCCTGCTGTGGATTCCTGATGTTCAGAAGGTGTAAAGGAGAAGATCATCATTGAATAAATACATTATTATTCAGTGATGCGATCATATATGAGCTCATAGATACACGACTTGTGTCATCTCTTCTGCCCATCCGTCTGATGTCTGGTTGAAGTGTAGATCAGTGTAGTTCTCCACCTCCCCGCTCTGTTCCTGCAGCAGCACAACATCAACCCATACACAGTGAGGAACCCTGAGGATGAACGTTTCCTTTTCAGGTATTAAAAACAGCAGAAGAATCATCTCAAATGCTCGACAGATAACGTCTCAGTCCCGGCACAGAATTCAGTTTTGCACTGAAATGTCATGTTGAGAGTCTGTCTTCACAGAGTCCTCTGGTAAGTGGAGTAAAAACTGACGACCATGTTTCATGTGTAACACGTGTTTGTGTGTTAGATTTACCTCTCTGTCCTGTCGGCTTCTACAGCTCATATCTGTGGAAACAGGAAGTGATTTAACTTCACACTTTTAAGGCACATTTTACAGTTAAATCACTCGAGTCATTTACTTCTCTTAACTTTAGTGGAACCTTCGTCTGAATTCAATTTAGGAACCAAAACATTTTGCTTGAAAAGCTTTAGATGATTAAATTTGATCCAAACCTGTTTTCATTCGTTTCTCGTCCTTTTTTCTGAAGATGAAGATTTGAAGACTGCTGAGTAGAATGATGATCACAGCTCTGAACACCAGAGTCAGGATCAACAGAGACGTGCAGCCAGCTTTAACAAAGGATCCATCAACACGTTTCACAGTATTTGTACAAAGTCAGGTTAGACTGAGATGTGGTGATGGCAGTCAGAGTTTACTTCACTTAAAATCTTTTTTAAAATCTAATTCATGTTTAGTAACTGTTGGAACCAAACATCCATCAGTATATGTTTCTGTTTTTCAGAGATGGGACGTTTGGTCCACACATCACTCATATGAAGTATAAAATATTCAGTGTGCTGAGCATTCAGAAATAACGGGACTGCAATAGAAGTAACCTGCTGATGAAGACGACGACTCTTCTTTAGAAATGCTGACAGCTTTTCCTGAAAAAAATATTTAGCATTTTATTTCTTTTAAGTCAGTGTCCTGTGTTACAACTTCTGATTCTAAATTAAGGGTCAAAAGTAAGACAGTTAAAGTACCTTTCAGTCGTAAATATATTGTGTTACTGAAGATCATGTACTTCTTCTCCAGAGTGCTGCAGTAATAGAGTCCAGTATCAGAGTCTTTAACTCCAGTTACTGTGAGAGACGAGTTCATAGAGTTCACCTCCATCATCACTCCATCACTATCAGTAATAAAGTAACATAATAATAATAATAATAATAATAATAATAATAATATCAGTAAAGTCTCCTATAGAGTCTGGAGGAGGAGGATGATGATGATGATGATGATGATGGCGATAAATGTCTACATGCGACAAAAACTGGTGCAGAATTATTGATTTGTTTGAACCATATTATATAATCTGGTTTAGTGAGTCCAAGTCGACACCAGAGAGTAACATCATCTCCAACTTCTACCTCCACAGTTAAATCAGCCTGAGAACACACACTCACCGACAGCACACCTGCAACACACATGCACACACATACACACAGGTGCTCAGGTCTGAACATGCCCAACCAGTCATCACCCCTCAGTAAACTCATTAAACAGGCCGGAGTCCGGCTAAAACAAACATCATTTCATCTCTGCTTTACTTTTTTCTTTATGCTTGCAGAACTCCTGAAGAACCTGGGATTTTGGGTGTCTCTGAAGATCCATCCATTTTCTGCCATCCATCCATTATCTGCCACTTGTCCCAAACGGGGTCACGGGGGAGTGCTGGAGTCTAACCCAGCTCACACAGGGTGAGGACGGGGGACGCACCCTGGACAGGTCGCCAGCCCATCGCAGGGAGGAGCGGGACGGGGACAGCACCTTGCTCAAGGGTACCTCAGGGCAACCTACTGGGAAGGGGTTCGAACCCCCGATCACGTGGCCAACGCCCTAACCGCTAGGCCACCACTGCCCGGGTTTGAAGTTGTTTGTGTGAAGTTTTATTTTTGAAGGCCACTGGACGGTGCTTCAGCTGATCACCAACAATCCAATCAGTGCTTTTAAACCATAAAGCTGAAAGACAGAATGTTTTAAAAACCGAAAAACAAAAAACCCAAAAACCTGATGATTCTTCTCAACTTTCTACTGGAAACGATTCGGTATCTAATCAGCTTGTTTCCAACATTAACACTGAAGAAGAGACACTTACCGATGCCCCAGAGCAGTAGAGCCATCACAGAAAGGTGTTAAATTTAGATATCGTGCACCAAAGAGGACGTCCTGTTCCCTTAAACCCAGTCTATGAGGAGTAGGTGGGGTTTAAACATCATTTACAAAAACAATAAAACAAGCATTAACGTCCACGAGAGCATCTGGAAAAGATGTAGATGTGAAACACAGTTTTACTGACAAAACAGAAACCTGTTCTCAGATTCAGTGTAAAAAATACAACCACAGTTCCTGCTTTTGTTCTGTAAACACTTAAAAATACATCATATCAGGAGAACGTTCCACTGAATTCAATTGTGTTTAACTGAACAGAGCTTTAGTGACAACAAAATAATTAATGACATTCAAGATCTGACCATTAATCTCAATATTTAAGAACATTACAGGTCCTTTGACCGAGAACTCAAAATATTCAGAGTGTAGGCACTGCTGATCTTAGCACTTGGTTTAGAAGAGTGGGACTAGTTTTGGATCAGTCTGTGTGGGGTAATGATGAGATTTATCTTGAAAAACACTCGTATCAACTCGTATCAAACACTCCTGGGGGTGGCGGTGGTTTAATGGTAAGATTCTTGCCGAAGGACCTATGGCTCAAGAGGTCTCAGGTTCAAATCCCACCCCTGGCACTACCACCACTGGGTTCCTGAGCAAGACCCTTAAACCGGAATTGCGCCAGGAGGACTGTCCCTGTAATTAGGACATGGAAGTCGCTCTGGATAAGAGCGGCTGCTAAATGCAGTAAATGTATCAAACGTCTGATGCACTATTTTTCTCTGGGCTTTCCTTTTGATGTGGACGTGACCCCTTACACTGTTTACAGACTTAAATTATCCACAGAATCTGGCAGAACCCTGATGAAACTACACACCTCACCTGATCTAAACAGAAACCAACAGATATGGACTAAATATGGACTGAATGTAATGAAATAACATTATTAGACATTCATGACTCACCGACGTGTACTGATGATCTTCAATGTTTCTTCACCACACACCATGATCCTGACCTGATCCAGCTTCACCACACACCATGATCCTGACCTGATCCGGCTTCACCACACACCATGATCCTGACCTGATCCGACTTCACCACCCACCATGATCCTGACCTGATCCGACTTGACCACCCACCATGATCCTGACCTGAACCGACTTCACCACACACCATGATCCTGACCTGACCCTGCTTCACCACACGCTGTTCATGTGAACACTGTGTTCAAACGTTACTGCTGAGAACATGTTTCCAGGCGTATAGGACAGGAGATCTCTGGTAACAAATATAAATCAGTGGCAGGATGTTTTGTGAATTAGTTTATTTATGGGATGGGGTCCAATTTGAATAATTAATCAAGTTCTATATTCTTGTTTCTTTGGAGACTAAAAAGCCATGAGCTCACTTTGTTGATGGTGTCGCTGGAGATGTCTTCTGACCAGATCTGTAATACTGGATCATATTCATCAATAAATTACAGGCTGATATATTAATTATATATTAATGCACTGTAAAAAAATTAAATATTCATTTATAATAACGTTACCACAATTTGTTTAATTGGGTTACTTATCTACTTTATAATTCAGCCAAAATAATGAAAATGACATAAGGGTTCCCAAACTTTCTGAAATACCCGGCAGTATAAACAGAGCCTATAAAAATACCCTGATATTTTTTTTTCTTCTTTTTTTCTAGAGAACATATCAAGCTAAATAAACTCTTAAACTCTTATTTTTACATTGATGTGAATTAAACAGCTTTGTTTTCTGTGAACTTAAAAAAAAAGCAATGTTTTTGTCAGTAACTATGAAAAAGCCCTGTGTGTGTGATAAAGCGACAGATCAGGTCAGTCTGAGGTTGGAAAACTCAAACCGTGTGGTTTTCATTCGCAGAGCCGCGGTCGTTTACACACGAGCGCACAGAGGCCCAAACAGACGTGTGGTTT
>JABMDN010004625.1:0-10401 GCA_017165825.1 Hepsetus odoe
TACAGAAACATTGAATCACTGCAGAAACACTGAATCACTACAGAAACACTGAATCATTATAGAAACACTGAATCACTACAGAAACACTGAATCACTGCTGGAAACACTGAATCACTGCAGAAACACTGAATCACTGCAGAAACACTAACTCATTGAACAGACACTGTTAGATTATTTCTTTCTGCATGTTTTCATTGTTATTCTTTTCTGTTTACAGAACAAGAACTGGAAGAATCCAGCAGAGGTAAAGTGATGATTTCTTTATTTAATCAGAAACGGATGTTTATGTGAGTTTTAATCCACTGTAGAAACACTGAATCACTGTAGAAACACTGAATCACTGCAGAAACACTGAATCACTACAGAAACACTGAATCACTGTAGAAACAATGAATCACTGCAGAAAGACTGAATCACTGCAGAAACCCTGAATCACTACAGAAACACTGAATCACTGTAATCATGGAGGTGGCGGTGGTCTAGTAGGAGTTCTTGCCTATTGATCGATGGCTCAAGTGAAAATTAAAGTGACAACCCTTGTCATTGCGAGGCACAGCACAGCAGACAACAACGAAATTGGACCTCTGCATTTAACCCATGCACATTCAAACACTGTGCAGCAGTGGTCAGCTATTGAAAGCGCCCGGGGAGCAGTGATGGGGACGGTACCTTGCTCAAGGGCACCTCAGGGCAACCTATCGGGAAGCGGTCGAACCCCTGATCATCTGATCATGCGGCTAACACCCTAACCACTAGGCCACCGCTGGTCCCAGGTTTAAATCACACCTCCAGCACTACCCTGAGTTGTCCTTGTAATTAGGATAAGAGCGCCTACTAAGTGTCGCAGAAGCAGATGAAAATGTAACACTGTTGGAATCACTGAATCCCTGTAGAAATACTGAATCTTTACAGAAACACTGAATCGCTGCAGAAACACTGAATCACTGTAGAATCTCTGAATGACTGTAGAAACACTGAATCACTGTAGAATCACTGAGTCACTGTAGAATCACTGAATCAGTGTAGAGTCACTGAATCACTGTAAAAACACTGAATCAGTGTAGAATCACTCCGGCGTGTGTTTTTAAACAGTGTTTGATTTGAAGCAGATTTTCTGGATCTTGTGAGAAAAAGAGAAACATTCCCAGCACAGTGTGTTTACTGAGACGTGGTGAAGAACCTCCAGTGTGAGGATGTAGATCTTCAGGAAGGTCCAGGTCTTTCGGTTTTGTTATTATGATAAGTTCTTGGTCACTGATGGTCGTTTTATTGATTATTACTGTTTGACGTTCTTCACGGTTCCCCTGCCATGACGGTTCCTCTGTTCCCCATCAGAACAGAAATGTACTCAGACTGTTCTGATCTTCATGGTGTTTCTTGTTGCTGATTGTAGGGTTTTCTGTTTGAATGCTGGTTTGTCCTATTTGTATTAATAAAGCTCGTAAAAATGTTGAAGCTCATAAAGAGTCGTTTTAACTCTGAGTTCAGTAATAAAATGTAGAAATGATATTCTAAGCTGCAGAACCTTCACTGGAGTCTCACTGCAGTTAATCCAGTTCCAGAAATGAAGGAAGTGGAAGCGTTTCCTTTTCTCTGAACTGTGAATATAAACTCTACAAGTTCTTTCTCTCCTGCTGTGTCTGTTTATAAACTGCTGATGTTCATTTAATAATCTTATTTTCTGACATCTAGAAACTTCAGACTTTACAGACAGAAATGATTTTCTTCTTGTGTTCCAGATCACACTTCAAACCCAGAAGACACTTCAAACACTGAAATCGTCCTCTGTGTTCTGCTTCTAGTGATTTTGTTCCTTGTGGGTGGACTGTTTGTTGGATTTTACTACTGGAAGAAGTCTGAAGGTGGGTCAGTTCTTCTGTCAGTTCTTCACCTGAACTCCACTCTGAGACACAGAGCTTTTCTCTCATCATCTCACTTCATCAAAGATTAAAATCACCTGTTCAAAATCAAATATATATTCTGATCGACACCACATTTACATAAAAGGACACATAAGGACATTCACTGTGTGTGTGTGTGTGTGTGTGTGTGTGTGAACAGTACTATATATCAGATCAGGACGTCACATCTTCACCATCATTAGTTTAAAAGTCTCTCTTAGTGAGTCTGATATCGTCCAGATCGTCTCCAGACTCTGGACTAGTTTGTGTTTCATGCTGTTATTAAATCATTAAAGTAATAATTTATTAAGTACTTTGTTCCTCAAACACACATCATGCAGCACCTTCAACACACACACACACACACACACACACACACACACACACACACACACACACACACACTCAGTATAAGAACACAAACTGTAAACTCAGCTGATGAAACTGAACAGACACTGTTAGATTATTTCTTTCTGCATGTTTTCATTGTTACTCTTCTCTGTTTACAGTGCGTAAAAAGCGAGAAGCTGAAGAATACAGAAGAGGTAAAGCGACGATTTCTTTATTTAATCAGAAACTGATGTTCATGTGAGTTTTAATGCACTGCAGGCAGTAAAGAGTTAAAGACACACAAACAGAGAAAGAGGAGAGAACCTGGTCCCATGTGAGGAACTGAGTGTATATGTAGAACATCATCAGGAAGTGATGTTCTAACAGCTCCCGACTTACTGCCGGCAATGCGGACCAAGCTCTGACACTGGTTGTACAGGGACCGGACAGCCCTTAACAGGGAATCCGATACCCCATACTCCCGGAGTACCCCCCCACAGGACTCCCCGAGGGACACGGTCAAATGCCTTCTCCAAGTCAAAAAAGCACATGTAGACTGGTTGGGCAAACTCCCATGCACCCTCCAGGACCCTGCTATGGGTGTAGAGCTGGTCCACTGTTCCGCGACCTGGACTAAAACCACAATGCTCCTCCTGAATCCGAGGTTCGACGATCCGACGGACCCTCCTTTCCAGGACCCCTGAATAGACTTTCCCCGGGAGGCTGAGAAGTGTGATCCCTCTATAGTTCGAACACACCCTCCGGTCCCTTTTCTTAAAGAGGGTTACCACCACCCCAGTCTGCCAATCCAGAGGCACCATCCCCGATGTCCATGCGATGTTGCAGAGGCGTGTCAGCCATGAATAGTCCTACAACATCCAGAGCTTTGAGGAACTCCGGGCGGATCTCATCCACCCCCGGAGCCCTGCCACCAAGGAGCTTTTTGACCACCTCGGCAACCTCGGCCCCAGAGATGGAAGAGTCCATCACTGTATCCCCAGGCTCTGCTTCCTCATCGGAAGGCATGTTGGTGGAATTAAGGAGGTCTTCGAAGTACTCCCTCCACCGACCCACAACGTCTCGAGTCGAGGTCAGCAGCGCACCATCCCCACTATACACTGTGTTGACTGTGCACTGCTTTCCCCTCCTGAGACGCCGGATGGTGGACCAGAACCTCCTCGAAGCCATCTGGAAGTCCTTCTCCATGGCCTCTCCAAACTCCTCCCATGCCCGAGTTTTTGCCTCAGCAACCACCAAAGCCGCATTCCGCTTGGCCTGCCCGTACCTATCAGCTGCCTCCGGAGCCCCACTGGCCAAAAAGGCCCTGTAAGACTCCTTCTTCAGCTTGATGGCATCCCCCACCACCGGTGTCCACCAATGGGTTCTCGGGTTGCCACCGCGACAGGCACCGACCACCTTACGGCCACAGCTCCGGTCAGCCGCCTCGACAATGGAGGCACGGAACATAGTCTGTTCGGACTCAATGAACCCCACCTCCCTCGGGACGTGGTTAAAGCTTTGCCGGAGGTGGGAGTTGAAGCTTGTCCTCACAGGGGACTCTGCCGTTCCCAGCAGACCCTCACAATACGTTTGGGCCTACCAGGCCTGACCGGCATCCTCCCCCACCAACGAAGCCAATTCACCACCAGGTGATGGTCGGTTGACAGCTCCGCCCCCTCTTCACCCGAGTGTCCAAGCCATGTGACCGCAAGTCCGACGACACGACCACAAAGTCGATCATTGAACTGCGGCCTAGGGTGGCCTGGTGCCAGGTGCATATGTGGACTTCCTTATGCCTGAACATGGTGTTTGTTATGGACAAACCACGACGAGCACAAAAGTCCAATAACAAAACACCGCTCTGGTTCAGATCGGGGGGGGGCATTCCTCCCAATCATGCCCTTCCAGGTGTCACTGTTATTACTCACGTGAGCATTGAAGTCCCCCAGCAGAACTGGCGCCCCCTCCAGAGACCCCAGAAAGGGTGGGTAGTTCAGACTGCTGTTTGGCGCATATGCGCAGACAACACTAAAGACCCATCCCCCAACCTAAGGCGGAGGGAGGCCACCCTCTCATCCACCAGGGTAAACCCCAATGTACTGGCCCTGAGCCAGGGGGCAATAAGTATGCCCACACCTGCTCGGCGCCTCTCACCAGTGGCACCTCCAGTAGAAGAGAGTCCAGCCCCTCTCAAGGAGACTGGTTCCAGAGTCCAAGCTGTGCGTCGAGGTGATATCTAGCCGGAACTTCTTAACCTCACGCACTAGCTCAGGCTCCTTCCCCACCAGAGAGGTGACATTCCATGTCCGTAGAGCCAGCTTCTGCAGCCGAGGATCATACCGCCAAAGCCCCCGTCTACCGGCCACCGCCCAGCTCACATTGCACCCGACCTCTTTGGCCCCTCCCACAGCTGGTGAGCCCATGGGCAGGGGAACCCACTTTGCCTCTTCGGGCTGTGCCCCATGGGTGAAGGCCCGACCACCAGGCGCTCGCCATCGGGCCCCACCTCCAGGCCTGGCTCCAGAGGGAGGCCCCGCGACCCATGTCCGGGCAAGGGAAAGCGTCGTCCAAGGATCTTTCTCATCACAAGAGGTCTGAACCGCTCTTTGTCTCTTCCCTCACCTAGGACCTGTTTGCCTTGGGTGCCCCTACCAGGGGCATAAGGCCCTGACAACATAGCTCCCAGGATCATTGGGACATGCAAACCCCTCCACCACGATAAGGTGGCGGTTCGAGGAGAGGATCTTCAACATCCTCCTTCCAATATCATCCTCGTCTCTCTTCTGAACATGTCCAAACCAACGTAACCTTGCTTCTCTAACCTTGTCTCCAAGATGTCTAACCTGATCTGTCCCTCTAATATACCCATTTCTAATCCTGTCCATCCTCATCACACCCAACGAACATCTCAGCATCTTTAACTCTGACACCTCCAGCTCCGCCTCTTGCCTTTTCGTTAGTGCCACCATCTCCAACCCATACAACATAGCTGGTCTCACTACTGTCCTGTAAACATTCCCTTTTACTCTAGCTGGTAGTGTCTGTCACAAATCACTCCAGCCACTCTTCTCCACCCATTCCAACCTGCCTGCACTCTCTTCTTCTCCTCTCTTCCACACTCGCAGTTACACTGAACTGTTGATCCCAAGTATTTAAACTCCTCCACCTTTGTTACCTCCACTCCCTGCAACCTAACCACTCCACTTTCCTCCCTTTCATTCACACTCATGTATTCTGTCTTTGCCCTACTCACTTTCATTCCTCTCCTCTCTAGAGCAGATCTCCATCTTTTCAGCAAACATCATCGTCCACGGAGACTCCTGTCTAACCTCGTCTGTCAACCTGTCCATTACTATCGCAAACAAGAATGGGCTCAGTGCTGATCCTTGATGTAATCCAACCTTTAAAGCATCTGTCCCTCCCACTGCAGATCTCACCACTGTTACACTGCCCTCATACATATCCTGAACTACTCTCACATACTTCTCTGTAACACCAGACCTCCTCATACAAAACCACATCTCTCTAGGCACTCTGGCACAACTGCAACTCCTTCTGTACTTCTCCATCAACACCCTCAGAGCAAACATTGCATCTGTAGTGCTCTTTCTTGGCATAAAACTATACTGCTATTCACTAATCCTCACCTCTTTTCTTAACCAAGCTTCCAGTACTCTTTCCCATAACTTCATTTACATTTACATTTATGGCATTTAGCAGATGCTCTTATCCAGAGCGACTTACAACAGTGCTTTGTTTCCACATTAGATCATCATCTTGGTGACCAGCTCAGATCAGTAACTGCTGATTACCTAGTACAACCTAAATAACATACTAAGAGCCCTTGTGACAAGTATATACACTACACACTTTTTTTGACAGGAAAGAGAGAGTAGAGGTTTAAGGAAAGAAAGAGCAGGGGTAGGAGAGTAGATGGTTAGGGAGGGTTAGTCCCTGAGAAATTCCATGAACAGGTGGATCTTTTATCAATGTTTGAAGACAGCGAGGGACTCAGCAGTTCTGACCATCAGGGTTCAGTGTTCATTCCACCACTGAGGGGCCAGAACTGAGAAGAGTCTTGATGCATGTCTTCCTCTTTTTTTCAACGGTGGGGGTTCAAGACGAGCAGTGCTTGATGGTCTGAGAGGACGAGAAAGGACACGGTTTTTGATAAGAGCAGACTATTTGACCATTGATTATTTGAGAGATGTATGAGAGAAGATCAGAAGCCATCTCTAAGACTAGAGATGATGAAATCGGATCAAGGGGCGAGGTGGTGGGGTTGCTGGACTTCAAGAGCAGCAGTACCTCCTCCATGGAGAGCAGCGAGAGGGCAAGGAGTTGATGGTCACAGGGTGCTTGGGGCTGGACTGGAGAATTGGCTGTTGAGTGGAAGAATCTTCTGATTGCCTCAGTTTTCTCGTCAAAGTTTGTTTGTTTCTCTAATTGTGAAGCGTCCTCAGGTTTGTGAAAGGCCCTTTATAAATACAACTTCTTGTTGTTCCTGTTGTTGTCGTACTGTCATAGGCTTAGCTTAATGAATGAGCCGCGCTCTGTTCTGACTCATCGGGGCTTAAATAGTCAGCCCCAATGAAGCACACCTGTGCCTTCATGAGCTCAGGTGTGCTCAGTCAGAACAGAGCGCCCTCTACCGTGCCCAAAACACACCTCATCCATGACAGAATCCCCTCCCCCAATAGGTGCAGCTCCCGAGGTGCCAAAACATAGGCGAACCTCTGGGGGAAGGTCAAGAACAAAAAACATTCTTCAAAAAAGTCCCTTCATGGGGCATATGGTCAGGTCCACAAAACACTTCAATACAAAGGGACCTCTGACCAGCCATGTCCAGGCAGCTGGCGGGGGAATCTTAGAAGTTCTTGAGGGGAATCTTGAGGGGAATCTTAGAAGTTCAGTCCACTTCTTTATCTGTTGCCTGGACTCGACCCTGGAGTCACTGGAGGAATCGTCTGACTCAGTGGAACGCCTTGCCTTGACGGAACCTGAAAGAGAGCTAAACACAGAAGATTTTACAAGGTTCATAGAGGAAGGCTTTTTCACATAGTCCGAACTCAGCTTTCAACCCCTGCCATCCTTGTTCTTCACGTCTCTCATCGCAGAATCTACAGTGCAGAAGTTGTCATTCACTTTCTTGAACTGAGACAGGTTACTGCTGATGTCTTTTGGCTCCTTCCTGTTCTTGATCATACTTCTCTGCTGCTTGGAGCTCAGTGAGGCAGCATCCCAGCTCTTGGTTCCACTACGAGAAGTTCCACATGGACTCCTTCACCAGCCACCTTGTTCTGAGTCTGCTGAATTGTGAGGGTGAACTGAAGGTAGGGAGTCATAATGCAGCTGCTCGGCCTCTGGAATCTTTACGTACTTCTCCATCAGACTGTTCTTCAGCTGCTCCACTCTGGCGTTAACCACCAGGGTCCCAGCATGCACTAGTGTCTGTGGAGTGAGTCGAGATTCGAAGATCGCCAATTTTACTTCCATACCTCTGACCTGCTTCTCCAGTTCGGTGAGCTTACTGGACTCACTTCGGGCTTCTCTCAGTTCAACCTGCAGAGCAAAGTTGTGGTCCTGCACCCGTCTCAGCTCTGCCCTAGTCTGATTCAGCTGTTCTTCCATAGTGACTACTTTAGCTTCCAGCTTCTCCTGAATGGTTGGAGTCTCAACTCTTCTTGTTGCCTGGCATGCAGTTTGGTCCCTCTGTTCATCCATTCCCTCCAGCCTCTCTCTTTGGACAACCATCACAGCTTGTAGCTTTATTCGGGAGACCTCTCTCTCTTTTCTGAATTTACTGCTCTTTCCGTGAAGCTCACCTTTGTCTTGAGCCAGAGCTTTTCTTTCTGTTTCCATGGTTTCGATCTCCCTTTGGAATATGGACACGAGTCCTTTGGTCCTCTCCAGCTGAGAAAGCAGATTGGTGATCCTTTCCTTGTGTTTCAACTTCTCGTTTGTGACAGAGGCATTCACCTGTAGCATAGAGGTTTCTTTCTCTGTCAGCTGCTGGTAGAGCTCTGTCAGCAACTCCTCCTGTTCAGTGATCTGAACATTCATGCAGCTGATTTGTTCATCTCCGATGTGAAATTGAATTGTCCTTGCAGCTCTGATCCATTTGGCCAGGTCCCTTGCCTGCTTTCCTCTGAATGACTTTTGCAAGCAAATTGCAGCATGTTTGAACAGCTGATACCTCTGCCTTTGTTGATATCCAAGCTTCCACCTTCTGAACCTCCTCTGAAGAACACTGCCCAGCGTTGCTTCTTGAAAACAGATCTTTGCTTGTCAATTCTGACTGCAGCCTGAATAATGGTGGCAGCTTTGTGCATTGCAGCAACATTCTTTCGAACAGAATAACCTCTAAAAGCTGCCTGGATGCATGTCGCAGACCTTTTCAACACCTGGAATTTCTCATGTTCAAATTTACCCTTAATGTAGGACCTATAATGTCTTTGAATGATGATGGCTGACACCCTTATGGCCTGGTACTTTACTACCTCCCTTTGTCTTCTGAACACAGCCTGAATCAGGGAAGCTGCCTGATGTTGCAGGATAATCTCCCTTCTGACCCTCTGACCTTTGAAGCAGGCTTGCAAGAACATTGCAGCAGAGCGCAATTTCAAGAATTCCTCCCTCTGCTTTCTGGCATCAAGTGTGGAACGATACCTCAGCTGGATGGCAACAGCAGCATGTCTGATGCATAAATATCGCGTCCGAGCACAGTGAGCCCTGTAAGCACATTGTATCACAGTGGCAGCCTGGGGCTTCTGTTTCAGAGTCTGTCTGGTCTTCATCCCTCGGAATGCGGCATGCAGAACAACAGCAGCCATCTTTTTCTCCTCCAAAGACCTCATTTCTTGCTTTATCATCATATTAGCTCGGTAATATTGGTGAACAGTCCTGGCTGCCCACAGTAGCTTCAGGTAGTATTTTCGGCTTAAGTGCTTCCTTACCTGCGCCTTCTTTGCCTTCCTCTCGTGTTTAAGGGTGCAGGGAGCATTTACTTCCAATATTTCACTGTTATTCGCGTTGGCCATGTTCACCGCTGTATTTTCACGTTGACCTGTGCAGAGCGCCGTGTTTACCGTAATGCTGCGATTAGCTGCGCAGAGAGAATTCTTTACCGTTAACAGCTAATGCCGCTATTAGCTGCGCAGGACGCGTCCACTATCAACGTCCCGCTTTGAATGACATAGGGGGAAATCTCCGCCATCCTCCTGCTTTCCAGAGTGGGAAAAGACATGTGGCTCAACACGTCCAGGCACCGCTGTGTGTTCGCGGCTACAGCGACCAGCCTCTGCAGCAGGAAGTTGAACCAGTGCGCACCCATCTCGGGACCCAGGAGGCTGACGAGCAGGATATCTGACGTCAGCTGCGTCAGAAGTTTCTCAAGCTCCCTGGCTGTGGCCGCCGGCGTCCGTCGCACCCAATCCTCACCATCCAATTCCTCACGGAGGTCCACATACTGAACGCACACCGACACCCTTGTCTCCAAGGTGTCAATAAGCTGCAACGTCTTCTTGATCACAGCTGCACTCGTTTGCAACACCTGCTCGTGATCACACTCCTGACTCGCGACATCCACGTGGCTCATTTTTGTAACGGTGGCGGGGTGCGGGAAAGACTCCAACGCAGAGCCAGGAGTTTGGAACATCTATAATTACAAAAACAAGATCCAAGGAACTGCAGTCTAAACCAAGTTATCCAGATTACCAAGAGTTACCAAAACCACCATACCATGTAGGCTTAGCCTAACGATTGAGCCCCGCTCTGTTCTGACTCATGTGCCTTCATGAGCTCAGGTGTACTCAGTCAGAACAAAGCGCCCTCTACAGTGCCCAAAACACACCTCACCCGTGACACTGTTAGTCTTAGACCTTCAACAGATCTAAAAATCAGAGCCAGTCGATGAACAATTCTCAAACTAACCAGCAAATGAAGGCAGAGTCAGAAACAGTCACCAAGAAGTTCAGCAGAAGTTCATCAGACTGTATGATCTTTAATGTTTAATGTATTTATGTGACCTACAGGTTATTTTTCCCCTTTAATGTTATTAGAAAACAGTAAGAGAGTATTATGGTCTGTGGTATTTTGTGTGTTTAAATATGTTTTCATTTTTATGTTTTTGTCTTGAACCCTCCTTTAGGGATCCTTGCTTTGCTGATGT
>JABMDN010004645.1:2500-10000 GCA_017165825.1 Hepsetus odoe
CATTCTTTAGGGTGGCATGGCCGTAAGCTGCAAGAAGCTCCCACCAGGCAGCTTATACGCCAAAGACGAGAGACTCTGCATTTACGCACGCTTCTGGGACTCCACCCAGGGCTCCATCTAACATTAAGTAGTGGTCAGAGGCGATACATTTCACGTTATTATTCTAGGAAAGTATAGTCTATAAAAACATCACATTGAAACGCTCTTAAATGTGGAAGGGAATTGCAGAGAAAGAACGCTTTCTAAATTGGCCTAAACATAAAGCTACAGCACCCGGCATCTCCCAGGCAGTCTCCCCATCCAAGTATCACTAATCTACAGGGCCCGACGCTGTTTGGCTTCCCGAAGATCAATGACAACACTGGCATTCTTTGTAGGTGGTATGGGGCTGCCGCAGAACAGCTCCCACCAGGCAGCTCTATACGCTAAAAGATGAGAGCCTCTGCAGTTACTCTCACGCTATGGACTCCACCCAGGGCTCCTTGTAACATTCAGCAGCATTGAGAAGATATACATTTCAATACATTATTCTGGGGAAAGCATAGTCCATAAAAACATCACATTCAAACTACTTTAAATGTGGAGGAAGAAGGTGAGAGGCTAATGCTTTCAGTCTGTCCCACATAAAAGCTATACCCGGTATTCTGCATGTCTCCCATCTAAGTACTAACCAGGCCCGACGCTGTTTGGCTTCCGAGATCAGACGAGATCGGCATTCTCAGGTGGTATGGCCAGAAGCTGCAGCTCCTAACAGGCAGCTTATACGCCAAAGACGAGAGTCGCATTTGACAAGACGCTAGGGACTCCACCCAGGGCTCCATCTAACATTAAGCCGCGGGTCAGAGGCGATATATTTTTACATTTTTATTTGGGAAAGCATAGTCCATAAAAACATCACATTGAAATCTTTAAAATGTGGAGGGAATAGTGCAGAGAGGCGACGCTTTCAAATTGGCCCAAACATAAAAGCTATAGCACCCGTGTATTCTAGGCGGTTCCCATCCAAGTACTAACCAGGCCCGACGCTGTTTGGCTTCCGAGATCAGACGAGATCGGGCATTCTCAGAGTGGTATGGCCGTAAGCTGCAAGAAAGTACCCGAACAGGCAGCTTATACACATGACTAGAGCCCTACATTAACGACGAATGCGACTCCACCCAGGGCCCATCTCCAACATTAAGCAGCGTCAGAGGCGACAGCATATCACGCTATTCTGGGGAAAGCATAGTCCATAAAAACATCACATTGAAACTTCTTTAAATGTGTAGGGAACAGCAGAGAGGCGACGCTTTCAAATTGTCCCGAACATAAAGCTTACAGCACCGTGCATTCCCAAAGGTCTCCCCATCCAAGTACTAACCAGGCCCGACGCTGTTTGGCTTCCGAGATCAGACGAGATCGCACTCAGAGTGGTATGGTCGAAGCTGCAGGTAAGCTCCTAACAGGCAGCTTATACGCCAAGGACGGAGCTCCCGCATCAACGCGACGAATGCGGACTCCACCCAGGGCTCCATCTAACATTGGGTCGCGGGTCAGAGGCGTATACATTTCACGTTATTATTCTGGGGAAAGCATAGGTCTATAAACACAGCATTGAAAACTTCTCTTTAAATGTTGAGGAACAAGTTGGTGAGAGGCGCGACGCTTTCAAATTGGCCCAAACACAAAAGCCACAGCACCCGGCATTCTGCGTTGTGCCCCCATCCAAGTACTAACCAGGCCCGACGCTGTTTGGCTTCCGAGATCAGACGAGATCGGGCATTCTCAGGGTGGTATGGCCGGAAGCTGCAGAACAGCTCCCCGACCAGGCAGCTTATACTGGGCCAAAGATGACAGCCTCTGCAGTTACTCACGCTATGGACTTCACCCAGGGCTCCTTTGTAACATTCAGCAGCATTGAGAAGATATACATTTCAATATATTATCTCTGGGGAAAGGATGTTCCATGAAACATCACATTCAAACGCATTTTTAATGTGTAGGGAAATAGGCAGACAGGCGAGAGGTTTTCAAATTGGTCCTGAATAGAAAAGTTTACAGCACCGGGTATTCCTGAAGGTCTCCCCATCCAAGTACTTCAACTGTGTCTGACGCTGTTTCAGCTCCTTCCGAGATCAGACGATCGGCATCTTAGGGTGGTATGGCCGCAGCTGCAAAAGAAGCTCTAACAGGCAGCCTATAATAAAGACGACTTGCATTTACGCACGCTTCTGGGACTCCACCCAGGGCTCCATCTAACATTAAGCAGTGGTCAGAGGCGATAGATTTCACATTATTATTCTGGGGAAAGCATAGTCCATAAAAACATCACATTGAAACTTCTTTAAATGTGGAGGGAATAGCAGAGGCGACGTTTCAAATTGACACGAATATAACGCTACAGCACCCGTATTCCCAGGCGTTCCCATCCAAGTATTGACCAGGCCTTAACGCTGTTTGGCTTCCGAGATCGTACTCAGGATCGGGCATTCTCAGAGTGGTAAGGGTCGCAGCTGCAGGTAAGCCCCCGAACAGGCAGCTTATACGTCAAAGACGAGCCTCTGCATTTACGCACGCTTGTGGACTTCACCCAGGCTCCATCTAACATCAAGCCGGTCAGAGGCGACATTTACAATTATTCTGGGGAAAGCATAGTCCATAAAACATCACATTGAAACTTCTTTAAAATGTGGAGGAATAGCAGAGAGCATGCCAAATTGGCTCAAACATAAAAGCTTACAGCACCCGGTATTCCCAGGCGGTCTCCCATCCAAGTACTAACCAGGCCCGACGCTGTTTGGCTTCCGAGATCAGACGAGATCGGGCATTCTCAGAGTGGTATGGCCGTAAGCTGCAAGTAAGCTCCTAACAGGGGCAGCTTATACGTCAAGGACGAGCCTGCATTAATGCACGAACGCGGGACTCCACCCAGGCCCATCTAACATTACAGCGGTCAGAGGCGTACATTTCACGTTATTATTCTGGGGAAAGCATAGTCCATAAAAACATCACATTGAAACTTCTTTAAATGTTGAGGGAAAAGCAGAGAGGCGACGTTTTCAAATTGGCCCAAACATAAAAGCTTACAGCACCCGGTATTCCCAGGCAGTCTCCCATCCAAGTACTAAATCCAGGCCCGACGCTACTAGCTCTCCGATCAGACGAGATCGGGCATTCTCAGGTGGTATGGCTTGAGCTGCAAGGAAGCTCCCGACTAGGCAGCTTATACGTCAAAAGACGAGACTCAGAACACAAGACGCTTCTGGGACTTCCACCTAGGGCTCCATCTAACATTAAGTAGTGGTCAGAGGCTATACATTTCACGTTATTATTCTGGGGAAAGTATAGTCCATAAAACATCACATTGAACGCTTCTTTAAATGTGGGAAGGAATTGCAGAGAAAGAACGCTTTCAAATTGGCCTAAACATAAAAGCTTACAGCACCCGGTATTCCCAGGCAGTCATCCGGGTACTAACTAGCCCGACGCTGTTTGGCTTCCGATCAGACAACATCGTACCTCAGGTGGTAAGGCCGAAGCTGCAGAATAGCTCCCGACTATAGCAGCTTATACGCTAAAGATGAGAGCCTCTGCAGTTACTCACGCTATGGACTCCACCCAGGGCTCCTCTTTGTAACATTCAGCAGCATTGAGAAGATACATTTCAATATATTATTCTGGGGAAAGCATAGTCCATAAAAACATCACATTCAAACTACTTTAAATGTGGAGGGAATAGCAGAGAGGCGACGCTTTCAAATTGTCTTAACATAAAGCTATAGCACCCGCATTCCCAGGCGGTCTCCCATCCAAGTACTAACCAGGTCCGACGCTGTTTGGCCTAGATCAGACGTAGATCGGGCACCTCAGGTGGTATGGTCAGAAGCCGGCAGGCAAGCTCCCGAACAGGCAGCTTATAATGTACAAAGACGAGCTCTGCATTTACGACGCTTTCAGGACTCTACCAGGGCTCCCATCTAACATTGCCGTGGTCAGAGGCTTATACATTTCACATTTTTATTCTGGGGAAAGTATAGTCCATAAAACATCACATTGAAACTTCTTTAAAATGAGGAAGAAAGAGAGGCTGACGCTTAAATTGGCCCAAACATAAAGCTACAGCACCCGGTATTCCCAGGCGGCCCCATCCTACTCAACCAGGCCCGGACACTAGTTTGGCTTCCGACTGTGACGAGATCGGGCATTCTCAGAGTGGTATGGCCGTAAGCTGCAAGAAAGTACCCGAACAGGCAGCTTATACGTCAAGGACTAGAGCCTCTACATTAACGCACGAATGCGGGACTCCACCCAGGGCTCCATCTAACATTACTATGTCAGAGGCGATACATATCACGCCATTATTCTGGGAAAGCATATCCATAAAAACATCACATTGAAACTTCTTTAAATGTGTAGGGAATATAGAGAGGCGACAAGCTTTCAAATTGTCCCGAACATAAAAGCTTACAGCACCCGGTATTCCCAGGCGGTCTCCCATCCAAGTACTAACCAGGCCCGACGCTGTTTGGCTTCCGAGATCAGACGCAGATCGGGCATTCTCAGAGTGGTATGGCAGAGAGCTGTGGTGGTAAGCTCCCGAACAGGCAGCCGAGTAATGTCAAGGACGAGCCTCTGCATCAACAAGACGCACGTGGACTCCACCCAGGGCTCCATCTAACATTGCCGTGGTCAGAGGCGATAGCATTTCACGTTATTCTGGGAAAGCATAGTCCATAAAAACATCACATTGAAACTTCTTTAAATGTTGAGGGAACAGCAGAGAGGCGACGAGCCAAATTGGCCCAAACATAAAAGCTTACAGCACCGGTATTCCCAGGCAGTCTTCCATCCAAAGTACTAACCAGGCCCGACGCTGTTTGGCTTCCTTCCAGATCAGACGAGATCGGGCATTCCTTAGGGTGGTATGGCTGCAAGCTGCAGAACAGCCTCCACCAGGCAGCTTATACGCCAAAGGATGACAGCCTCTGCAGTTACTCACGCTATGGACTCACCCAGGGCCCTTTGTAAATATCCAGCAGCATTGAGAAGATATACATTTCCCAACATATTATTCTGGGGAAAGGATGTTCCATGAAAAACATCACATCTAAACTACTTTAAATGTGTAGGAACAGCAGATAGGCTTAGGTTTTCAAATTGGCCTGAACAGAAAAGCTTACAGCACCCGGTATTCCCAGGCGGTCTCCCATCCAAGTACTAACCAGGCCCGACGCTGTTTGGCTTCCGAGATCAGGACGAGATCGGGCACTCAGGGTGGTATGGCCGTAAGCTGCAAAGAAGCTCCCGAACAGGCAGCTTATACGCCAAAGACGAGACTTGCATTTACAAGACGCCTGGGACTCCACCCAGGCCCATCTAACATTAAGCAGGGTCAGGAGGCGACAGATTTTACATTATTCTGGTGCCATAGTCCATGAAACATCACATTGAAACTTCTTTTAAATGTGGAGGGTTAGGCAGAGAGGCGACGCTTAAATTGACATAACATAAACGCTATAGCACCTGGTATTCTAGGTTGTCTCCCATCAAGTACTGACCAGGCCCAACGCTGTTTGGCTTCCGAGATCAGGACGATCGCATTCTCAGGAGTGGTATGGTCAGAAAGCTGCAGGTAAGCTCCCCGAACAGGCAGCTTATACGCCAAAAGACGAGAGCTCTCTGGCATTTACGCAAGACCGCCAGGGACTTCACCCAGGGCTCCATCTAACATCAAGCCGTATTCAGAGGCGATACATTTGCCATAATTATTCTGGGGAAAGTATAGTCCATAAAACATCACATTGAAACTTCTTTAAATGTGGAGGGAATAGCGGTGAGAGGCGACACGCTTTCAAATTGTCCTTCCAACATAAAGCTACAGCACCCGGTTTTCCCATGGTCTCCCATCAAAGTACTAAACGGCCCGACGCTGTTTGGCTTCTTCCTAGATCAGACGATCGGGCACTCAGGTGGTATGGCCGTAGCTGCAAGGAAGCTCCCTACTCAGGCAGCTTATACGGGCCAAAGACGCAGAGCCTCTGCATTTACGCACGCCAGGACTCCACCCAGGCTCCATCTAACATTAAGCAGTGGTCAGAGGCGATACATTTCACGCCATTATTCTGGGGAAAGTATAGCTCATAAAACACTGTATTGAAACTTTTAATGTTGAAGGAATTGCAGAGAAAGAACGTTTTCTAAATTGGCTCAAACATAAAAGCTATAGCAATCTGCATTCCCAGGCAGTCTCCCATCCAAGTACTAACCAGGCCCGACGCTGTTTGGCCTTCCGAGATCAGACTTACATCGGGTATCCCTAGGGTGGTATGGCCGAGCTGCAGAACAGCTCCCGACCAGGCAGCTTATAATGGCCAAAGATGAGAGCCTCTGCAGTTACTTCATTGCCATGCGGACTCCACCCAGGGCTCCTTGTAACATTCAGCAGCATTGAGAAGATATACATTTCAATATATTATTCTGGGGAAAGCATAGTCCATAAAAACATCACATTCAAACTACTTTAAATGTGGAGGGGAATAGCAGAGAGAGGCGATTGCTTTTCAAATTGTCCCGAACATAAAGCTTACAGCACCCGGTATCTTGGTGGCGGCCTCCATCCAAGTACTAACCAGGCCCGAGACGCTGTTTGGCTTCCGAGATCAGACGTAGACTGGCATTCTCAGTGGTACGTCAGAGCTGCAGGTAAGCTCCGAACAGGCAGCCTTATACGCCAAAGACAGAGCCTCTCTGCATAAGACGCCAGGACTCAACCCAGGGCTCCATCTAACATTAAGCCGTGGTCAGAGGCGATACATTTCACATTTTTATTCTGGGGAAAGCATAGTCCATAAAAACATCACATTGAAACTTCTTTAAATGTGGAGGAAGAGCAGAGAGGCGACGCTTAAATTGGCCTAAACATAAAAGCTTACAGCACCCGGTATTCCCAGGCGGTCTCTCATCCAAGTACTAACCAGGCCCGACGCTGTTTGGCTTCCGAGATCAGACGATCGGGCATTCCTCAGAGTGGTATGGTCAGAAGCTGCAGGTAAGCTTTCCCGAACAGGCAGCTTATACGTCAAGGACGAGCCTCACTACCACGCTGTGGGACTCCACCCAGGGCTCCATCTAACATTAAGCAGTGGTCAGAGGCGACATATTCTAATTTATTATTCTGGGAAAGCATAGTCCATAAAAACATCACATTGAAACTTCTTTAAATGTTGAGGAAAAGCAGAGAGGCGACAAGCCAAATTGGCCCAAACATAAAAGCTTACAGCACCGTATTCCCAGGCAGTCTCCCATCCAAGTACTAACTGCAGCACCGCACTGTTTGGCTTCCGAGATCAGACGATCACATTCTCAGAGTGGCATGGCTGCAGTTTCTGCAAGGAGGCTCCCTGACCAGGCAGCTTATATGTCAAAGATGAGAGCCTCTGCAGTTACTCACGCTATGGACTCACCCAGGGCTCTTGTAACATTCAGCAGCATTGAGAAGATATACATTTCAATATATTATTC
>JABMDN010004668.1:0-10008 GCA_017165825.1 Hepsetus odoe
CAGTCACCTCGGCTGAAGGATCAGGTCGGTTGTTGTGAAAGGGATGAAGAATGATCTTCATTTTAATACAAACCTGACAAATCAGGAGAGCCTTAAACTCCACTAATCCTCTACTAATCCCAGCACTTAATGGGGCAGAAAGTCCCGCTTCACTGGAATCATTGTGGGCACCAAACGAATCTTGGCCAAAAAATTCGTAAGCTTCGTTCTCTATTAGCAACTTTTACATTTTTTGAGGGACTTAATCTGAGACACGCTCCTGAAGTTCACAGGAGGCGAAATCAGATCGGAGGCGTGAGATTGCTGTGAGCGAAATAAAGAGTTACGGTAAGTTTAATAGAAACATCATTCTTCTCTCTCTTTAAACAAACAGGCTGCTTGCAGCCATTGTGTCCTGCCCTGTAACTCTGTGGTTTATGAAGCTTGGCCAAAAAAATGGAGAGAAAAAAAAAGAGAGAGAGGTGGAAAGAGCGCAAAGGTGTTGAAAAACAAGGGTGAGGCTTGGTGCCCACACAGGCCTCTGGGTAAACAAGGCAAGCGTGGAGGACGCCCAGTGCCAGAGACCCACAAGAGCCCCCGTCGCTGATCGCTAAGGCAGAGCTGCGGGTTCTGCCGGTGAAATACTGCGAGCCGAAAGAGAACCAACGATGGAAACAAGACTCGTTTGTCTTCGCCAGCCTCGCCGTACACTGATACAGTTGACTTACTGCATGGCTCGACCATCTGGGCTTTTTATTGCTGCTGCTCTACACTTCAAAGAACGTCAGCCTGCACCGGGTCCAGGACCGGCCCGCAGAATCAAAACGAAATAAGACCAAATCTGATGCTCCGTCCCCTCCAAGGGTTTTGGAAGAACATGAATTTCATTGCAAAACCCGGGTGGTCAGATACACAAGGTGCTCTGTACCTTAACATATCTAGAAGATACCAGGATACAACAAATATCCCATATTCCTCTTTTGATCTCAAACCCTGGTTAAAACCAATGCAGTGGCCGTTCCAATACTTTTGGCAGGGACCGTTTTCCTCCAGAGGGATAAAATAACTTATGAAATGAGGATCAAATGCTCTGGCCTGCTACAAATGATCAGGAGCAACTGCTTTGCCTCGAAACACTACAAGCTGGTTTTGCAACAACAGAAGGTCCTAATGCACAACAGAGTTCCCTCCTCGTCCATGTGCGAGCCTTAGTGTCCAAAAACAAGCCAGCTGCGATACACATAACTTTCATTTACTCCAAACATCACTGTGGTCCAACCTTAGCTTGGGCTCATTGGGCTGTTTCTTCACATAACAGGAAGAAATGATTTGCCAGAAACATTTTGCACTTAGAAGTTATAGCTGTCCTCCCACCGGCACAGTCTGGGACACATTTGGCCGCATATACATCAACCACCACATGCACGTTTTGGAGGGAACACTGGTTTCCCTTGTACCTTCTAATTGGTGGACGTTTTGGACATAGAGGTAAAGTAATGAGCATTGAGATGACCTTTTCCTGGAAGTAATTCTGAAAGTAAACGCATTGCACTTTCAAAAAAGTAGCAATTTGCAACGGGATACTTTTTGCAGTAACTAGCGCTGATTAGGAGACATCACGTAACTCAGTGGATCGCGTCGGAGGTTGGGCTGTTTGGATAATGTCATTTTTTGGATGCCTAAAGGTCGAGAGAAGCGCCTTTCCTTGGACGGCGTTTGCGTCCACGATAGCCCAGCACAGTAAAAACAACGGCGGCTGCCTCTGGGCCAAACTGGAACATCTTAACTAAACAAAAGTAGCCTTGACTTCTTGGGTTCGACCTTAACCGCAGGGGGGACGACGAGTGGTTGCTTATGACTTTAACATCTGCTCAAAATCCACATCGGGGAAAAAAAAACACACACACACACACACACATGTAGGGAACCACCTAAATGACCCACATCACCTTCTCCAAACACAAGGATCAGGTTTTCTTTACACCTCCTCGGGGACTCGCTGTAGGCCCAGCCCCTTTCCTCTCCACTCCTCCGCAGAACCAGCCTTCACCACATCCCTGGTCTGCACTAGCCAAGACATGTGGCATGGTGCTAGAAAGAGGAGCTACTCGCTGTGTACCTCCAAAGGCCATCTCCCCAAATATTCTCAAAGCAGTTTAACGATTTTACCACAAGCCTGAGCAACAGGCCTGCAGTATGGAGCTCCTGACAAGCGAGCACTTCTGCATGGAGACTCTGAGTGAATTCCGAATATGCTGCAGCTACAAGCTCAGTCCTGAAGAACATAAATCATAAACGACAAGTAGTAATCAAATTCATTCACCGGCCGAGTAGGAACCGTAAGCAAATGCAACTGCCACGGACAGTTTGATTATCGTTGTAAACTCCTTCAAACAAACCCATCACTCCTGACTTTAACATTGTGTGAAAGGCAGCAAAGAGGATTATGAGCTAGCGTCTCTCGTTTTCACAGTGGCATAGAACAAATTGTGCTATGGAACAACCATCATGCAAGTAATCGTGCAGTGCTCTCGGCTAGGTGACTCACCGTTCCAGCTCTCCTGGCTATGACCGTGTGGAACTGTCCATCCGATACACGAACCATAGTCATCAGGTTGTTGGTACCGCTGCCCAGGTTGAAGGAGAACCTCATCTTACCCTCGTGGATCTCCAGCGCCAGAAACTCCGCTTTGTCTCCGGTCTGGTTGTCATGGTTGTATATAAGCAGGGCGTTCTCCTTCAGAGTGGCAAACTTAATGTAGATGTAGTTGTTGTTGGGATCCAGGCTTGGGAACTCCATGTAGGAGAGCTCCTCGAATCCATAGCTGTTGAGCTCACAGTGCTTCCCGAAGACACCTAGGAAGAAGTCAACTGATCAACTCCCCATTTTCAAAGAATTGCTAATCATCTACGTTCAGGCTACATTAATAGGCATTCCCAACCACTGCGAAATGACTGGTGTGAATAAACTAAGCTCTATGCATGCAAAAAGCACTTTTGCTCCTAATGGAGGTTGATATCCCTCACTTTAGCCGGGTCTGATAAACACTGCTCGAGAAGAGGGCCGGAACACCTGGCTCCTGCTGCTGGAGTGATGACTTACCAAACGGACAGTGACAGTAATAGCCTTCCACACGGCTCTGGCAGGAACCTCCGTTAAAACAGGGGTTGCACTCACAGTAATTGATGATGGAATCACAGGTTTTCCCTGAGTTCATGAAACAACACAAATGAAAACGAATGAGGTGAGGATGACACGAGCAAACGGTGAAGGGCTGCTCAGGCATGGAGCTCCCAGAAACCACCAGGACATTTTGTGCTTTTACTCCCTGCAGCCCAGACATGAGACCTCTGAAACCTTGTAAATGTCCACTAGTTTCTGGGAAAACAGTAAGTAAAAATATAGACCTGTGCACAGTAACACATTATAAAATACACATGCAGAGCAGCCCAATGAAATGGCACAAAGGGGAAAAACAAGAGAAAATCCAGAAAGGAAAAAACAGTTGTGATCAATGCACGATGGCAGGGACCATGCAAACTCATGAATGTGCAGAAACTGCAATTAGGTCCTTTCATTTGCACGCCCCTGCTCTCAGCAACATAAGACAAATAGCTTAAGGGACATGAATTCCTTCACCACAACCAGGCCTGCAAAACAGGAAGTCGGGGGTTCAGCAGAAGGGCAGGCAAACTACTGTAAGTCAATAGGTGTAATTCTTCAGCGGCCCCCATTTATCTGGGGCCCCCAGACGTGAGCGCTGGCGGTCGTTTGTTACGGTCATAATAAAAAAGGACAGTAATGACTCAAAGCCCGGGCGAGCCAGAGACAAACCGTCTGCTGCGGCTGCGTTCGAAGAGCTCCTTCCAAAAACTACAGTCTCCAGCTGCTCAAACAGAACTGATTTGAACTAATGCTATCGCGAGAGCCGCTGTATTGGTTAAAACTTTGATTGGCCATTACGTTCGGAAAGCGGTGATCTGTTGACGCTACGGTAGCTGTTGCAATTAGGCCGCTTTTTGAAGACGAGAGCATGGTTGACGTCTTTTTCCCCTTTCCAGACGAACACTTGGCTCTTTAAAGTACAAACACAAAAAGGCTTTTAAGCACTGAAAGCAGGTAGTGAAACTCGACTCAAGTGCACTCACCCGCCTATGGCTAAGTGCCCGCCTACGGTTTTTCCCTTATTAGGGTCAAAACTGTATCATCCCGTCCCCTTTAATGTAAACACGACAAGCTGATATGCATCACAGCTGATACCCCCCAACCCGTAACCCTAACAGCAAATGGCTTTTGGCAGCCATGGCTGCGTGCTAGGGTTACAACACCTCTCCAATTGCTTGGAAGCAAATATTTTTCTTGGATGGAAACATGCTGGATTTGTGTGTGAAGACTTTTTGCATGTGCCTTGCCTAATATCTGCGGTCGTGTGCCCCTATAAAACCTGAATGGTGACAAGTTGTAGTGTACCTGCAAATCCGGATTTACACAGGCAGTTGAAGCCACCGGGGAAGTTTTGGCACAGTGCCCCATTCTTGCATGGATTGGACAGGCACTCATTGACATCCCTTTCACAGGCCATCCCGGTGAAGCCTTCTGGACAGGAACAGGAAAAGCCTCCGACAAGGTTATGGCAGGTTCCTCCGTTGTGGCAAGGTGATGGAAGACATTCGTTGATGTCTGTTTCACACAGACTGCCGGCATAGCCGGGTTTACAGTTACAGACGTGGGGCTGTAGAGGGCGATTCGAGACAAGTATGACCGGGACGCTTTCCACCGTAACCATGTCTGGCCCGACACCGAGGCGGCGCTTGCAGCTGCCACCATTCTGGCAAGGATTGTGAGTGCATGGGTCATGGTCCACAGAGTCTATTTTAACGCCACTTTGCCTATGCAGCACCTCCTTTATGCTCTGGAAGAAGGTTGCCACACCGCTCGGGTTCACATACTGTCCATGGCCACGTTTGATAGCTGCCATGAGGAAGGTCTGATTGTTCAACTCAAACGTCCCATAGAGCTGAACCCCAGTACCCAAACCTGCTAGCTGTGAGTTTGCAATATGCAAGAAGCTGAGGTAGTGGTCGGTGAAGAAGTTGCTGACACTTTGGGAACCGAGTCGAATCAGTATGCTGTTGTCCACTGTTGCATTACCGAACCCAATGAAGAAGACGCGAGCATTGCTGTTGACCGCCGCGTGGACGCCATCATTGCTTCGCACTGACAAATCAAACGTGCCATCTGTGGACCGAGAGTTCGAGTTCAGGTTGCAGGTTCCTGTAGGTATGCTAAAGAGACTTGCTGCAGGAGGGATCAAGGAACAATGGAATGTATCCTGCACATCTGGATCCTGAGGTTTCACGATTCCCAGGGATCCTCCAGGGAACATGTTTCCAAAATAGTGAACAAAGATCTCAACAGAGCGAGGCTGAGATGGGTTGTCATTCTGATCATTAATTTTGACGTGGACAGTCCCAGTGGAGGACATTTGTGGAACACCAGAGTCTTTGATGACAACAGAGAGATAAAAGTCACTAATCTGTTCTCGGTCTATCTCTCGACTGGTGCTAAGTTCCCCAGATGACGTTAAGGTGAAGTAAGTCACGGCCGACCCAGTGGGAAGCAGACTGTAGGAGAAAGGTCCTTGATTAGGGGCCAAATCCAGATCAGTGGAGCTCAGGGTCATCACTGGTGTCCCTGCCCTTTGGTTCTCCATGACCTCTCCAGCCGTTGTCAGCAAGGTAGGCCCATTATCGTTAATATCCTCCAGGGTCACGATCAAGGTGGCAGTACCTGTGGCTGCAGGTGAGCCCGAGTCTACAGCCAGCAGGGTCAGGTTGTACACTGGTGTCGTCTCCCGGTCCAGCTCAGCTGCTACAGACACCTGTCCGGTCTGTGGGTTGATGGTGAAAGCACTTTTCTCGTGATCAGTAGCGACAGAGTAGGTGAACCTGCTCCAGCTCGGCACAGAGTCAGAGTCTTCGGCACTGACAAAGGTGACCAGGCCTCCCGGTGACAGTCCTTCACTCACCTGAACATCATACAGCTCTTGAGTAAACACTGGAGGATCATTGGCATCGAGGATCGTGATGTTCACAAACACTTCGTCAATATCCGCTCCTCTGATACTTCCGGCATTTTTGGCAAGAACCTTCAGCGACACTTTCTCTTCTTTTTCACGATCTAGAGGTCCTGTGACAAAGATCTGACCTGTGTTTTTATTGATGCCGAAGCCTTTCCTCCTACTTCTGCCGAAAATCAAGTAATAGACAACACCATCTTCCCCCAAGTCCCTGTCGCTTGCAAATACTTCCCCAACCATGGTGCCCTTGGGTGCAGCCTCGGAAACCTCAAAGTAGTATTGCTTGGATACAAAACGGGGAACATACTCATTGGCTCCTTTGAGTTGAATGTTGACATTTGCAAAGCTACAGCGTTCTTCATCAGGCACATTGAAGGCTTTGACAGTTAAATGATACACTTGTTTGGCCTCATAGTCAAGGAAACCCTGTGTAGTTATAACTCCAGTGTTGGGATCAATTATGAAGAGGTCGCTGTCAGAGGACTGGATGACGTAAGCCATCACGGCATTGGGGCTGGAGTCTTGATCTGTGGCATTCAGTTTCACCACTGTAGTACCACTTGGCACATTTTCCTGCACGACTGGGAAGTATTCGTCAGGTTCAAACGTGGGTGGATTGTCATTAACATCAGTGACATGAATGTTCACCGTAACATAGCTGGTCTTTGAG
This sequence comes from Hepsetus odoe, assembly GCA_017165825.1. Classification (NCBI taxonomy): domain Eukaryota; kingdom Metazoa; phylum Chordata; class Actinopteri; order Characiformes; family Hepsetidae; genus Hepsetus; species Hepsetus odoe. The sequence continues at coordinate 6,730 of JABMDN010004668.1, forward strand.
ATCCATCCTCCATCCATAGCAGAGACCCTGAGCTCATGCTTTTGTTTTTTCTCGTAGTCCAGAGGCTTGGCCAAAGATAAGACCCCTGTTTTACTGTTGAGTACAAACAGCCCATCATCATTGCCTGAAGAGATGTTGTACATGATGAGACCGTTCATTTGCTTGTCTTTGTCTTTGTCCCTTGCGGACAAAGTGCGGATCGCAGTGCCAATGGCCAGACTCTCGGACACCGTGGCGGTGACCTGGCTCTGGGAGAACTCAGGCGTGTGGTGGTTCTCTTCTGTGACAGCGATCCTGAGAGTGGTTTTGTCCGACAGTGGAGGGTTCCCTTTATCTCTTGCTGTGATTTCAAGTAAGTACGCTTTATTTATGTCTGAAGTGAGGGAGGCGGCAACCGTGACCCATCCGGTCTGTTTATCCAAACGGAATTTGCTTGAGCTGTTGCCCCCCGATATGGCATACTCGATTTCCGAGTTGACGCCAAAGTCCTTCTGGTCATGGGCCGTGACTTTGATGAGTTTGGTTCCAACTTTGACACTCTTGGTGACAGGGGTGAAGTAGGAAGGAGACTCAAATGCAGGCGAGTTATCGTTGCTGTCCACTATGTTCACAATCACCGTGGTTTCACTCATCAGTGGCTTGACACCTCGGTCAGACGCTGTCACGATGAAACTGTGCCGGTTGATGTTGATGTTGCTGTGGCCACTTGAGTTTTGATACTTTAGCTGCTGCTTGATGAATATCTCTCCAGTGCTTGAGTTGATGCGGAAGTATTCCGACTGCGACCTAATGAAGTAGAATATTTTTCCGTTGAATCCCTCGTCGAGGTCCGTGGCAGAGACTTTGGTGACTAATGACCCAAATTCAGTCAGCTCAGGATAGTCGAGGTAGTAGGATGGCTTGCTAAACCTTGGGGCGTTGTCATTTATGTCTGTGACAAATATGGTGACATCAGTGCTGACTGTCCAGCCCGAATCATGAGCTGAGACTTTAACTATGTAATGGTCGGTGTCCTCTCTGTTGAGAGGTCTGCTGATGGTTATGTCCCCTGTGCTGGGGTTGATGCTGAAGGGAATGCTGTTGTCACTTATGGAATAGCGGCTCACAGCATTGGCACCCACATCCTCATCGGTAGTCGTCACTCGGGTTACGGTGTAACCCACGGGTGCGTTCTCAGGCACTGTGGCGCTGAAAATTTTAGAGAACCTGGGAGCATTATCATTCACATCCAGGACGCTAACGATGACTTTTACATCGGTGCTTCTTGGAGGGACGCCACGGTCTGTAGCTTTCACCCTCAGGGAGTACTGGGCCACTTTCTCCCTGTCCAGAGGACGAGTGGTGCGGATTTCTCCCGTGGCACGATTAATGCTGAAGCTGTTCTCCTTGTTCCCATCCATAATGGCATATTCTAGTTGTCCATTGGGACCACTGTCTTGATCAAGGGCGGACACCAAAAGCACCCTCTGAGGTGAGAGGTTCTCCAGAATCTCGGCCCGGAATGGCTCTTTCTCAAAAGCAGGATTGTTGTCATTAACGTCCAACACTGTGATTTCGATTTTCTCGTAGGTGGAGTAGGGAGGAAAACTCTGGTCCCGTGCCTCAATCCAGAGGACATACTTGTCAATATTTTCAAAGTCTAGCGGCTTTTTGATGGACAGCTCACCTGAAAGCTGGTCCACGTGAAAGGCATTATCCAAATTGCCACTCGCGATGTAATATGACAATGACCCAGCCCTGGTCGACGTGCCGGAAACCTTCGTCACGACAGTGTTTATGGCTTGGTTTTCAGGGAACGTGAAGCTCTTGTCTTTGACTTTGATAATGGGGAAGTCCCCACCTGTCACAAACCGCACAGTCACGGTGGTGCTGTCCGTTTTGGGGTTACTGCCTCCGTCCTTCACACGAACCGTAAAGGTGACCTCGGAACTGCCCGTCAGTTTTTCACTGGCCGTGATGGCACCTCGAATTGGGTCAATCTTGAACTTCTCTGAGTTTCGACCACTGAGGGAGTAATGAAGCTGGGAGTTGGAGCCGGAATCTTCATCTGTCACTGTTACAGCAAAGACCAGCGAACCTGGACAAACACAAGACATCAAGATCATCACTATTTGGTCTTTATGCAGTTGTCTCTTCCCAAGTGTTGCTAAAATCACCCACCTGGGGAGGTAGAGGCAGGTATATGTGTGACGTAGGGGTGATGGTGGAATCTTGGTGGATTGTCATTGATGTCGCTCACTGCCACAGACACCATGGCTGAGCTGGAGAGGGACGTCGGCTGCCCTCCGTCTGATGCCACCACCAGCAGTTGGTAGTTTCCCCGTGTCTCCCGGTCCAGCAGGGAGCTGGTAATAATCTGCCCAGTCGCAGGATTTATGGAGAACTGCCCATCTCCTCCAGTCAGACTGTAACTGTGGAAGAGACACAACACTCAAGGTCAAGCAAACATCATGCGTACCATCAGTTTTATTCCAGCTCTTTATTTAGGGTTATAAACCATCTCGGAACCAGTTATCACAAATATTGACTTTTCATTCTATTTTCTTTCATTTCCAAGAAGTGCTGACGAAAATAAGGCTTGGGTTTATTTAACGACATATGGCACACATTTGACAGGCTCTTTATGCTTTTTGTGTGGTTCTTTTGCCACCATTTATAGAGCAGCCCAATGGAGGGCACTGTTTCATCCTTGCAGGACATTGAGAGGACACAACTGGGACACATGTGGCAACGAAACCAAACTTTTCAAAAATATAACTTCCATAAATCAGTCAAACGTAGCCACAGTTCCAGAACAAAGGGATGAAAGTTTATGTGAGTTCACGAAACAGCTTTCACTTTTTTGCTCCTTTCATGTCCATCACAGGGACCCTGGGCTTTTGGAGACATCCCTGGATCCCCCAAACACCCCCACCCCACCGACACAGCATTTCTGAAAGGCTGGAAGAGGGTCTGGTTTCACTGCTCAGTCTCTGGCGTCCACCCTCCCGGTCCTTTGACTTAAATTCGCTCTGACGNCACACACACACACACACACACACACACACTCACACACACTTCCCTGAATGGGCTTCCCTGGCTACTGCTGGGGAACACCTGTTTGTGGGAATTCCAACAATTTTCCAGAATTCCAGGAATAAGTTTGGAGAGTTCTAGGCACACTAGAACATTCAACCATCACCAGTGTATTTTTAATATATCATTGAGGGATGGTTCTCCAGTTCTCCAGGGAGAGAGAGAGAGACAGACAGAGAGAGAGAGAGAGAGAGAGAGAGAGAG
>JABMDN010004680.1:0-13999 GCA_017165825.1 Hepsetus odoe
TGATGGGAGAAGTCTGGTTCTAAGCTAATGTGTGACATAGGGGATGCCGTGTTATAAGGAACCTGGGTTTCTGCCAAGAGTGTACTGGTAGTAGGATAATAGCCAGCGTGTGATTTAAGATCACAGGACTGCGACCTGGGTGGTGCTCTAAAGAGTCACAGTGGCAATTTTGCTGCCATATTTTGGGAAAGCATATATGATCCTCTCCAGTTAGGATGAAGAACGTCCCTTTTATAAAGGCCAGGCCGTTCCCAAAAGAGGTCCCAATTATTTACGAAGGCGATGCTCTTAGATGCACACCAAGTCTCTAGCCAGCGGTTGAAAGAGAGCAGCCTACTGTAGGTTACATCTCCTCTAAAGAGAATTGGCAAGGGACCAGACACAATTAAGTTCTGACATTTAGTTTCAGTTTTTGTACACATGGAGATGTGAGAGAGATGAAGTTCCTCTTTAATACCTCGGATTGTTGGTACTTTATATCATTAGTTCCAGCGTGAACAACCAAGGTAGGAACTTCACTGCTGGAGTAAGATTCCAATCGTGCCTCGATGTCAGAGCCTCTGGCCCCGGGGAGGCATTTCACAGAAACCGCTGGTTTAGGACGGCTAGGAATAACATTCCTAACAATCAAGTCGCCAATTAGGCACCTTCTCACCTTGGCGCGCTGCCGAAGAAAGTACCTGTTAAGTCAGCCCGAATTGAAGACTGGTGTGCAGGGGGTCCATCCTTTGAGCTCCTGGACCCCGTTTGAAGTCACCCAGCGTTCAGCAGACATGCAGTTGCTGGCTCCGGGTGGCCTGCAGCTGGAGCCAGGAGGGTCTACAGCCGGAATTTAACAAGATGACCAGTGGCTCGACTGAGCCTGAACTCACAGCGTCTCGGTCTGACCTACGCTGTGATAAAGTACTAATGTCCCTCCAGAACACACATCCTGTCCTCCAACTGCGTTACAGTTACACATTTCCTACAGGTATAAGAGTCTACATAGTTGGACGGACAGTCTACGCTGTACATGCCGCACGATAAACACAGCACAAAAGAGGATGTATGGTAACACTACGTTAAATGTGTAAGTTTTTTTATCAAGCGTTGTGTCGAGGCCCGCGAAAGTTTGCTGCTTGTTCAGTCAGGTCTCTTTCCACTGCAAATAAAACAAACAATTAGATAAACACCAAGTAATCATTTAGTGGTTTTTTTATATATGTGTGTGTTCTATTAACCATTTTCAAACTTAGCTAATTTTAGTTTCCTAGTTTGATTAATAAATTCTTCATTACCTAAATTACATTGCATAAAGGTATTGATATATTTTCTAAAATTTTTAAATATAAAAAATATAAAATCTTCTCAGTGACCATGGCAAAGTGGCTGGTTGTGTTTGGCTTCTGATCTGGCATTGCAGCCCGTCTCTTGAGGCTATGCTAGAGCCGACTTCACAGTACCGCCTTCTGTGATGCAGGCGGAAGGGTGATGAGGGCAGCCCCGCCCTTCGGAGCTAATGCAGAAACCAGCGACGAAGATTCACACTGCGGTATTGATGCAAAACAAAGATAAATAAAAAAATGTAGAGCAGCAACTTTATTGATTAACATCAACTTTACTGAATTTTGCTCTCAATTTGTTTGTGTTATTTCTGAAATAATTGTTTTGCATTATTCTGTTCACTGAAGTAGTGTTCAAAACAGTTAAAAGGCAGCCTATTATGTGAAACATTTTATTATTAAGTAAAAATAGCAATAACTAAGTACATAATTATGTTCCAAATGACAAAGTTCAGTTCAATACCTCTGTCAGTTTAGGGGATTGATTAATATTATGTGGTGGTCTGGTAGTAGGATGCTGGCTTACAGACCAGAAACCTACTGCAGCACCACCACTGCGTTCCTGTAAATGTAATCGTAAAGTTCCAGACATGATCTGGAAGGTGCTATTGCATATGTTAGGTGGTGGCCTAGTCGTTAGGTACTAGGTCCCAGGATCAAAAAGTCATGGGTTTGAATCCCAGATCAGTAGGTTGCTCGGAGGTACCCTTGAGCAAGGTACTATCCCCGTCACTGTTCAGGGTCTTTAAATAGCTGTCCCCTGCTGCATGTGTGTGTACGGGTCAAATGCAAAATATTGAGATCCATAGACCATATGTGTGACATGAAGTGTAAAAGATACCAAAAAGACAAGATTATTTAGGCAGAAAGCGCTTCTTACCACTATAACATGACAACAGAGAAAATGCGCTTATAAATCCTATTTGAATTACCTTTTATAATTTTTTTTCTGAAGGATAACTGTATTCACCCATGGCCAGAGTGTCCCATCATCTAAGGATGATCTAATTGTTTTAAATTTAAATGATTTAAATATCAAACTAGGGATTTGTGCATCCCTAGTGGCTGATTTCTACAAATTCCACAACCTTATGATCCTGGAGCTTTGTTCCTAACCACTGATCTACACCAAATGCTCTATGAATAAAATCACAGCACAAGCCCTGATAAATAAAGCAGCTCAGAAGAATGAAAAAATAAAGCAGTTTGGATTGTAACCATTAAAACTTCATATTTTAGAACAGAGAACTGTGTTTTTCTGCTTTGAGCATGCTCAAGTGTTCTTGCAACTCACACTGATAAATGGAGGAGTCTGTACCTGCTTGAAAAGCAGCAGCTAAGCTTCTCCTCATGATGTGAGCGCTAGACATCATGATGTTTCTGATCTCCTGGCTGTGGTTATGATGGTGATGAGTATGTCATTTATCACATTTATATCTTTGCAAAAGACTCCTATTTTAACAAGCACTTTTCTCTTTTTTCATCATCTTGTGCTGCTATTTCTAAGGATACAAATTAGTTTTAGCAGCAAATATTGAAGACTTTCAATTAGAATTTTAGAATTAACTTTGATGCAAAGTCTTTCCTCTTCACAGCGAAATGTTCTGCAGTCAATAGAACCTCTGGAGAACAAAGGGCAGGCTTTTGAAGATGATACAGCTAAACTCTCTGCAAGTATGATGAGCGATTTTACAGTCTGCAGTGGTATCGTCAGTATCCTGGATCCAGGCCAGAGTATTTACTGATGATTTATCAGGATCAAATGTCTGAGGTACGAACTCTGACTAAAGTGAAGACAAAGACTGGATCTGTTGATCTCCTCTGCTGCAGTATCAGACTCTGCTCTCTACTACTGCGCCATGCAGCCCACAGTGACAGGAAACCCAGCTCCACTGTACAAAAACATCACATGAATCAGACACAATCTGACTTTTAAAGAAGGGGGAGCTGATTGACTTGTGCTTTCGATCTTCATCGTCCTCAGTCTTCAAGCTGCAATATTACGATGGAAGACCAGTTACTATCACAGTTACTTCTGTTTCTTCTCCGTGAGTCAAATATGTGAAGCGTGCTCCACTTGGCTAACCCATATTATAATTTAGTTTCAGACTTCATCTCCTGAGTGAAGGAGCTCTGGAGAGTTGTAACTGGAGGTTGATGATCTAATGGTGGGGAGCTCTGTTTGAGTGGGAAGCCTTAATCTTCGTAGCAGCAGCTTCTGCAGAAGAGCCAGTCTGAACCTCCACTTTAATTAAGCAGTGAGTCAGAGAACAAAAGTCTTTTACTCTAACAGATTATATATCATATATAACAAAAACAAACACAACAACAAAAATAATACAAATATGACATTATTAACAGCCTGTTTGTGTAAGGACACATTTGGATTCAGACTCATCTCCTGGGTGAAGGGCTGAGACAGAACTTTGAGGAGTTCCATAGAATGTCAACTGTTACCATGGAAGCAGATTCCTTCTGATGCGTTTACCAGAGCTTCACACCTGAACAGGCGCGCTTTACTCTCAATTTCATTCAGGAATCACTTCATCGATGGAGTTTCCACTGTTTCTCTCCGCTTCAGGCTCACGGCCGCTGCTTTGTTGGCGCCATTGCGGCTGCAGCTGGAAGCTCTTCTTTCTCTTCACAGGAGGCTCAGGCTGAAGCAGACCAGCTCGGAGGCGATGCCGTCAGGCGGGCATGGGCGGTCAGTAACTTCCACTGCGCTCCAGCTTGCTGTTCTGAGCTGATCAGATGTGTGAAAGGAGAAAGAGCATCAACATGTTGGCTGTGTGTTTAGTGTCTCAGTTTTAGGTGAACGTTACTGTGTGTTGATGTGGCGCCTGTCAGCCAGTGAGTGACGCTGAACTTCAAACAGCTTTCTGAGAGTTTTGGTCTTTGGAACTCCAGATGGAGGATTACTTCTGTGAGGAAATCTACAAACAAGCATCTACATTTATGTAAAGATATTTATTGCAGTATTTTTATAATCACTTTTTAGGGTTGTTGCTTTTGCCGTTTTGTGTTGCCATGGCAACGCGAGGCGCCGCACTCAGTTGTTTATCTTCATGTTTGTTTCTCTTCATTTCTCTTTTGATTTCTTGCATAATCTCTGATTTTTTCATCTCCATCATCTTTGTGAGCTGTCTGGTCTCCTGTAGTTGAACTGCTACTAGAACTGACTGAAACTGATTCCTCAAACTGGGCAGCTGACACACTGTTTACATTTCATTAAAGCACAAATACTCTCCATTTACTTCTATCTGTATTTTTAAATGACATTTAATGTGTTTTATTTACCTTGAATGGGTTTTACATGACTGTTTACTTACATTCAGTTTCAACATGTTATTTTAATATGGAGCCTTTAAGGCTGATAGGATATGTAAATAAGATGTATTGTGTTTGGCTGCCTGTATTGAGGCATGTTCTAAAAGCAGTTCAGGTTGAAACACTCCTTCTAACTTTACTGTGAGTTGGCAGGGCTAAAATTATTGAGGCTGAAGAAGTGGATGTGTGTAAACTGGCTGATTTAGTGACAAAACCAAAAACTGAATTCAGAACAGCTCGATTGTCCATATATGGGCGGCTATCCAGGACTGGGTCGTTATTTTTAGGGCTTGTTCACAGTGTACTGGATTAAACTCTTGTATTCTAAAAAAGTGAAGAAAACCAGTTTCTGTGACAGGATCATGAATCCAGTTGATTAATGTGTTCATTCTGATGTTTTACTGAACACAGAACTACAGCAGTTTGCTGCCCCATCAGACAACATCATCATCAACAGCTGTGAGGTACTGAACATACGCTTAGAGTGTGTCTCGGAAATGAGTTCAGACCTCTTTCTTATTTCATCCTTTACAATAATCATGCACTTTCTTCATAGGACTTCATTGTACCGGACGATGAGACTGACCTCCAGGCAGCAGCTGTGGGACGGACCTGAAGTCCCCATTGCAGGGTGAGACTCCGCTCTCTCAGAGCATCAACGCTCTTGTTTTTGAGAAAATATGCAGAGCTCTCCACTTTTTCCAGCCTTTGTGTTCAGTAGAATATTCCAGTGTTTTGTAAAGTGGTTCTTACTTTGCTCTGGTCCAACAGGAGTTCCTTGGGAACCTCCAGCGTGCCAACAGGATGCACGCTTACACCATCAGGCAGTGCTTTTCTGGAGGACATCAGGTTTGTAACAGTGGACATATTGTTTTCTTTCTGCGAGGAACATCACAGTTAATGATCCCTCTCTCTCTGTCTGAACAGCAGGTGAGGTGACTGCAGCACAAGTCTGTGTGCGGCTTGGAGGCGAGCACTGGTGGGTGCTCTCCAGGTGTTACAGCCTGTTCACAGAGGTGAGCTTACTGAAATGTCAGACCTTACTCAAGATCGAAATAAATAGAACTATCATTAAACCTTGTTTTGGCTCCTGCAGCTTTCTTTACATTCTCTTTTGTGAGTGTAAATTTTGTACTGCAGTGCTTGATGAATGCTTCTCCAGCTTCTGTTTATGTTTTGCTAGAAATTAAAAAGGTTATTCTTATCTAACAAATTGTCTGAGGTGTAAGGACTTACTTCATTACAGGAGTTGCAGCTTCCTCCCCAGCTCTTTGCCACTGTCAGGGTTGTGGCCTTCATCAAGGTAAACCCACAGCACTTTGAACAGTGGACCTTTCCTTAGATTGATTTGCTCCTCAAATAGTTTTCATGTACAGAAGATAAATCCCCTCTTCTCTCTTCCAGTGCTGTGGACACCAGATCTCTGTGGTGAATGTCTCCATCACTACAGAGTCAAACATCTACCTCAGTGGTGAGCTTGTGCGGTTCACTTAAGTGTTTCCCAAAACTTACTTTTAGTTCTACTGACCAGTCCAGATATTCAGAATCTTAATATCTTAATGTATCTGTGAAGAGGTCTTTGTTGATTTTTGTAGGATCCTTGCAGCAAACCAGGTGTCCAGGAGATTCAAAGGAGTCACCATTGGTGAGGATGGGTGTATCTGTTCTTCTGAATCCAGCAAAAGACACCCACATCCTGGAGACTCCACTAACTCCTCCACCTGCAACCAGACACTTCAAGACCACCACCAAGTTCATCTGACTCCATGAAGCATATGGAGCACATATCCTTTTACTGCTGATTCTGATATTTTTTCAGATGTAGTTACTTTGAATAATTTTGAGTAAAATATCAACATAAGGGTTAAATAGATTTGTTCAAACTTTCCCCAAATTAATTACACACCAGTTTAATCCATAAATTTATGTTCTCTTTACAGGTGCCAGACTGTTCCAGGTATTCTATAACCATTCTCTCTCTCTCTCTCTCTCTCTCTCTGTCTCTCTGTCTCTCTCTCTCTCTCCCTTAGAGAGTCTAAAACATAAAAAATGTTGCTTTAACTCAATCATAAAAAAGTGGTTAATTAGATACATTTAAAAAATATCCATTAATTTAGCCAATTTAACTCCCAGTTTATGGACGTTCTTGATTATCGATTATGCGACCAGAGAGGATGGAGTTCCCACTTTGAGTCTTGGTTCCTCCCAAGGTTTCTTCCTCCAGTTGGAGGGAGTTTTTCTTGCCTCTGTCGCCTTTGGCTTGCTCACTAGGGGCTCGGACCCAGATTCTGTAAAGCTGCTTCGAGGTAACAGTTGTAAAAAGTGCAGTATAAATAAAAGTGAATTAATTGTCTAAAATGTTTATTAACATTAAGATGTGGTTGACTGTAGCACTTTAAAGTTATTCATGTAATATAAATTCATTCAAATTCATTACATTAATCAGTCTTAATGTACCATATGTTGAATTTTAAACATTATAAAATATACATTTCTAAAAAATATACTGACATTTAAGACACAAATCATAATTTATACAACATCTTAGCATCTATTTTCTGAAAAAAAGTAACAATAAAAATTTTTTTAATGAAACAATATATACATTAAGTAGTGAGATCGTGTCTAAAAATCTGTTTCTCTCTAGCAAGTAATTGATGATAAAAATCAACAGTTAGGTTTAAGACACTATAGAAGTTTTAATTGCATTATGAGCAACTGCTGTACACTTTATCGTAAAATATCAGACTATTTAAGAAATGTTCAGCCTAAATCTTGTAAAGTATCTAAGTAATGAATAGGAATCTGTGTTTCATGTTTTAAAGTATTCAATAAAATGTTCAACTCAAAGGCTTGTGTGACTGTCTGTAGTTGACCTGTATTTCAAACAGAGATTAAAAAGTAGGCTTTATGTTTGATATGATCGACGAAATTAGTTTAAACAATGAGTTTTACACAAATATAAATGAGTGGCGATTTTATAAATGGCAGTAAGGACAGTAATCTGAAGAGGTAGAAAGAACCCAAACGGTGGAAGAATATCTGGAGTTTCTAGAAAGCAGCATTTCAGGATCAGCCCTTTGAGTCTGTCTCAGTCATTTCTAACCGACAAGAAAATCCACCAGCAGTAAGTGAGTTCAGCAGAAGAAGATGAACACACTTTATGCTTTGTTGAACAGGAACTCAGCTGAATACAATAATCATTAATATTAATAATAAGGAGGGTTTTTATTGATGTTTTATTTTAAGTCCAGGGTTCATCATCACACTTTTAAACTAGCGATGTCATAATAAATTAAATCAAATTTAAGGAGAAAACATTAAACTCCCTTTAAACCAGTGAGCCCATGAATGAGATTTTTTACACATTTTAAAGCATTTTAATAATCAATGTCACTACAAACAGTAGACATGATATACAAAATGTCTAGGTCTATAAATAGAAAAGTCAAAAAAATTTTCACTGATGCTTCTATTTATAGACCTAGTTTAATTAAAATTATAAAAATGCAGAATTTTAGACTATTTTAGAATTTTACACTAGTAATCATATAATGAATTTGTGACCTCGATGGTGGAACGAGCTCCCCAAATACTGTCAGAGCAGAGCGTCCTCTCTACCTTCATGCCTAGGCGCTGCTCAACCTCCATAATCCCAGCCTCCAGCACCTGGAAGGTGCGATGGTTCTTTGCAGAAATCTTAATTGGAGCTCTTGGCTCACGCCGTCCATCATTTCTGTAATGATGGGGTGTCGAGGGCTGGACATCAATGCAGAGCCAAGAGCTTTGTACTGAACTTGAATAAGGAAATAATTATTGCACAGAACTAGACTAAACATACTGAACATAACGTGTATGAAACAATAACATAAATAAACACAAGGGCACACCGTGAATGACCAGCGCCCACACTCTGATTCTAGGGCTTATAGCCCAACAATGAGGCACACCTGTCACTTACGGCACAGGTGTGCACAGGTCTGAAGCAGGGCGCCCTCTGCTGTCACACAATGTGTTAGACAGTTCGAAGCTTTTAAATAGTTCTGTGTAAGCAAAAAGTGTGTCAGCTTATGGGAAATTGCAAGAAAGATAATCATTGTATTACGTTGCTGTAATAGTCCCCCCATCTCAAGGCAAATTTGAAATTGGATGGTGAGGAAAGAACAACTTAGCTTTATACTTGGATGCTTTTCCATGAAAATAACAGTGATGAAAAGAGGTGGATCACTACACTATAAGTGAAGGACACACATCTTCAATTTAAACTGGACACTGGAGCTAATGTGAATGTGATGTCAGTGACAGATTTTACAATAATAAGACCCAGATCAAAAATACGCCAAATGTATGAATCTGATGGCATATGCAGGCTCTAAAATAACACAGAAAAGAAGATGTTGTCTCAAAATAACACACAGATAAAGTGCATGTTCTGTCTTTCGTCATGATGCTGAAGGATGTAGAAAGGCCTTACCTAGGATGCCAAGCCTGTGAAAGACTGAACCTGGTGAAGTGTCTTTGTTGTCCAACAAAAAGAGAGACTGAATATGATAAGCTCATGATAAAGTACAAGGACCTGTTTGAAGGCTGAGGATGCCTTACAGGAGAACATACGATCAAAGCTGGTAAGAAAGTGTCCTGAGTCATACATCCATGAAGAGTCCCATTTGTACTGTGGAAGCCTCTGAAAGCAGAACTAGAAAGGAAGGAAAAATTGTATGTGATTGAGAAGATAGATTGTAACTGAATGGTTGAGTTCACTTGTCGTATTGGCGAAAAATGGAAAGCTCAGAATATGCCTTGATCCAAGAGATCTCAACAGAACAATGAAGAGAGAGCATTTAGGAATATATTATGTCACAGTTTGCAAATGCAAAACATTTTAGTTAACTAGATGCATCCTCAGGGTTCTGGCAGATGATATTGGATGAGCCAAGCTTAAGACTGTACACATTTAACAACCCATTTGGCAAGAAAAGATTTTGAGATTACCATTTGCCATCTCCTCAGCTCCAAACTGAATTAGAATATGATCTGTATGTCAATAATTGTGGATATACTGATGGATGATAGAGACTGGGAGCAGTGCTAGATGCAACAAGGTAAGCAAACCTGAAACTGAACAGAGGAAAACATCAGCTGGGTGTGACAGAGTCAACATTCGTGGGAGTGTTTTCAGCAACAAAAAAAACATGCCAAGAGCACAAAACAAAAAAAGAAATTACAAAGGTTCAATGGGATGATTATATACATAGAAAGTTCATACCCTAACCTGAAAAGAAAATGGCTCACTGAGACAACTGACTGAAAAGAGAACGTGGGAATCATGAGCATCGAGTCATGAACTAAAGAAATGGCTACAGGAACCAGTGCTTAGGTTTTATGAATCCAGTCAAGATATCTTCAGCTGCACTGCAGAGTGGATCTGATGACAATTGGCAGCCTGGAGTGTTGCAGTCAGTAGACAGATATCTGACTTTGTGTCGAGTACCATCTCATTAATAAGCACTGCCTTGTTTCCTAAGGAGCGAACATTTAATAGTGAACATTTGATTTTAGTTGGACGCTGTGTTTTATTTGTTTTTATGATTGGTACTGGGAGCAGGTTACCAGCGCAGGAGCCCCTAGATTGGCATCTATACTGCTTCCTTATCTTACTAAGAATAGATATTCTCTGGTAATGATGGGAGAAGTCTGGTTCTAAGCTAATGTGTGACATAGGGGATGCCGTGTTATAAGGAACCTGGGTTTCTGCCAAGAGTGTACTGGTAGTGGGAGCGTGTGATTTAAGATCACAGGACTGCGACCTGGATGGTGCTCTAAAGAGTCACAATGGCAATTTTGCTGCCATATTTTGGGAAAGCATATATGATCCTCTCCAGTTAGGATGAAGAACGTCCCTTTTATAAAGGCCAGGCCGTTCCCAAAAGAGGTCCCAATTATTTACGAAGGCCATGCTTTTAGATGCACACCAAGTCTCTAGCCAGCGGATGAAAGAGAGCAGCCTACTGTAGGTTACTTCTCCTCTAAAGAGAATTGGCAAGGGACCAGACACAATTAAGTTCTGACATTTAGTTTCAGCTTTTGAACACAGAGAGATGAAGTTCCTCTTTAATACCTCGGATTGTTGGGACTTTATATCGTTAGTTCCAGCGCGAACAACCAAGGTAGGAACTTCACTGCTGGAGTAAGAGTCCAATCGTGCCTCGATGTCAGAGACTCTGGCCCCTTGGAGGCATTTCACAAAAACCGCTGGTTTAGGACGGCTAGGAACGCTAACATTCCTAACAATCAAGTCGCCAATTATGAGCACCTTCTCCGCTTCAGCAGGCGCGCTGCCGAGAGCAGAGTACCTGTTCATCAGCCGAATTGAAGACTGGTGTGCAGGAGGTCCATTCTTTGAGCTCCTGGACTCCCGTTTGGCGGTCACCCAGCGTTCCCTTGAACATGGCGCTGGTGCTGGCTCCGAACCGGCTACGGCTGGGCCAGGAGGGTCTACAGCCGAGTCTAACAAGGCCAGCGGCTCCGACTGAGCCGGAACTACGCGTCCCTCGGTCTGACTACACTGAGATAAAGTACTAATGTGCCCCTCCAGAACACGAATCCTGTCCTCCAACTGCGTTACAGTTACACATTTCCTACAGGTATAGGAGTCTACGCTGTACATGCCGCACGATAAACACAGCACAAAAGAGGATGTCATGGTAACACTTACGTTAAATGTGTAAGTTTTTTTTTTTATTATCAAGAAAGCGTTGTGTCTGAGGCCGCGAAGTTTGCTGCTTGTTCAGTCCGGGTCTCTTTCCCACCAAATAAAACAAACAATTAGATAAACACCAAGTAATCATTTTGTGGTTTTTTTATATATGTGTGTGTTCTATTAACCATTTTCAAACTTAGCTAATTTTAGTTTCCTAGTTTGATTAATAAATTCTTCATTACCTAAATTACATTGCATAAAGGTATTGATATATTTTCTAAAATTTTTAAATATAAAAAATATAAAATCTTCTCAGTGACCATGGCAAAGTGGCTGGTTGTGTTTGGCTTCTAATCCGGCATTGCAACCCCGTCTCTTGGGGCTAACGCTAGAACCGGCTTCACAGTCCTGTAAATGTAAATCGGTAAGTTCCAGACATGATCTGGAAGAGTGCTATTCCATATGTTAGGTGGTGGCCTAGTGGTTTGGGACTAGGTCCCAGAATCAGAAAGTCATGGGTTTGAATGCCAGATCACTGGGTTGTCCTGAAGTACCATTGATCAAGGTACTGTCCCCGTCACTGTTACCCAGGGTCTTTAAATAGCTGTCCCCTGCTGCATGTGTGTGTAAGGGTTAGATGTCAAAAATATTGAGGTCCATGAACCATATGTGTGTGTGTAAGTGTAAGATACCAAAAAGACAAGATTATTTAGGCAGAAACGCCTTACCACTATAACATGACAACAGGGAAAATGCTGGCTTATAAATCCCTATTTGAATGACCTTTTTTATAATTTTTTTTTTTTTTCTGAAGGCTAATTGTATTCACCCATGGCCAGAGTGTCCCATCATCTAAGGATGATCTAATTGTTTTAAATTTAAATGATTTAAATGTCATCAATGCCAGGCCCGTCAGTTTGTCATTATGGATCTGAGCAATGTTTTTTGGTTTTGAAATATTTCTATTGACACCTTTACTAAGGTCTTCATAAGTTGTTTTTTTTTTTTTTATTTGTATTAAATAATGACATCATGTGAAATTAGTTAGCAGTATTTATGAACACCTACCACTCAGAGTGTCTCTGTCTGGTCCTGCACCTAATTATCAATTTTCTTATGTTAAATTCTGAAAAGACAGAAGTTCTTTTACTAGGTCACAAAATTCCTAGAGATAAACTTTCATGTAAAACTCATTCTGTTGTTATTTTTGTGTGAGGTGTATAACTATTTAAAAAAATAATAAAATCCTTAACCCACATCGGAAAATGGTTTCTGTGTTTCTCTATGTTTTACTAAATAGAAATCACCACAGTTTATTCATTCAATAAATGCTGAGGAACGTCTTTTCTTCCTGGAGTTTAGTTTAAGGAATGTCTTATACAAATTCAGGTAAAACTAAAACTCATTCTTGCATTAATGTGTAAAGAACCATAAGGTGGAGCTCTTGACTGCTTATTAGTTTAAAGGAACAACCGAGTCTCTGTCAGATCAACACATGGACCTCCTAGAAGAGAAAACTCCGTCCTGACTCTTTCAGTCTTTCAGTCTCTCTGAAGATCAGCCATGATGTTGTTCTGTGTCTTGATGATCTTTACTCAGACTGAAGGTCAGTAATTTAGCAGCACGTTTATGGTCATGAAGGGTTTTCTGAATTCAGTCTGAAAAATGTCATTAGATTTACATTAGATTAGACATTTGCTAGATTTATCAAAAGTCATACTCTTTCTTTCTTTCTTTTTTTATTTCTAGGAAACTGCTGCAGATGGAATACAACCACTTTCCACTGAAAAGTCTGTTGTGGGGGGAGCAGATGTCACTCTCTCCTGTAACTACACAGCAGTTACAGTACAAGGCCTCCAGTGGTATCGTCAGTATCCTGGATCTGCACCACAATTCCTCCTTTCTCTCACTGAGTTTAGTGAAGGGTCTGAACCTGCTCTTCGTCTGACAGCAAAGGCTGATAAACAAATCAGCCGTGTGGATCTGAACATTTCTCGTACTGTAGAGTCAGACTCTGCTCTGTACTACTGCACTCTGGAGCCCACAGTTACAGGAAACTCCACTACACTGTACAGAAACACACTCCACTCACAGGAGACCCAGAAAGACTTTCTGTAGCTGAACTGGACTGAATTTGTCTTTACAACCTAAGAGAAAGATCATGGAGTACAAAGAAATTTATGCTCCACAGTAAGTAGACTGGTTTGAATAAGTTATTCTAATAGCTGCTGTGGCATTTAAAAACTGAAATTACATTCCTACTAGTCAGTGTTTCCTGGATTAAGACACCAGAATTTTTGATCATCTGAGCAGTGCTTAATGCCCCTTGAAGCTGCTGACGCTGAATCTATTAGGCCTATTTCTAAACTTAAACACCTGCTAGTCAGGGTTTAAAATGCTCACGCAGAACTTGTGGTTAAAATCCAGTTAAAGACACACTGATGTATTCAAATGTTGTACAACATAGCAATGAAAAAATACCCCTTCATAATATCACTGACAGGCCGATGGATTCACTGTTAGACAACAACAGTTTTACAGAAGAGCTGAAAACATTTTCATTTAGCAGTTTTCTGTTAATTTATTTTTTATATTTCTTAATGTTATTATTTAATTAATTTTCTTAGTGTAGTAAAATACAATAAATAAC
>JABMDN010004770.1:0-5000 GCA_017165825.1 Hepsetus odoe
CTCTCTCTCTCTCTCTCTCTCTCTCTCTCTCTCTCTCTCTCATTGTCATTGTTTCTTCCCATAAAAATGTGCTTGACAGTCTTGTTTTTTGAGGAACATGGTATTATTTTTGAAGGACAGATACTGTTCTTCCTTCTGCTTCTTGAATCCCCTCCGTTTAAAAAGAACAGATGTTGTCCATGAATAGGTACATAAAGCAGCGAGGTCCCCACATTAAAACAATCACACTCTTTTATATGAACAATATTGTGGCAGTAGCAAGTGTTTGTTGTGTCAGTTCTGTGACTCAGTGCATCTTGAGAGCAACACAATGTGAACGAGTCGCGTGGTGTGGATGCAGTGTACAGGGATCTGTAGTTACACGTCATTGGCCTTGCTCAGTGTGCTTCCACCCATTAGGGACAGTGATTAAATGCTGTGATTTATGACTATTCTAATGAGACAGATTGGGAGACACAGTCCTCTAAGACTTCAAAAGGACCCTGGGTGTATAAAGACTTCAGTAGAGCAAGGAGTGCTGTTGATTCATGCAGTAAAATGGTAACAATTCCCAAGTCAGTTTTATTCCTGTTATTTTAGAAAGTTATTTTTTCCTGATACAATTCATATCTTTTTAGGCAGTCATGAAGATACAGATTTCTAATGCTCTCAGTAGCGTGTACTAGTCATCCTTAAGTGTTAATTATATGGATACAGCCAAGAAGTGTACAAGCATGGACAGTAAGAACAGATGCAGTGCCCCACAATGTAAGATGGCACCTTGGACATCGGTAAAGTGGCAGTGGCATCCATAGTGAGGCCCTTCACAGTGGAATTATTAATCTCCACAGGTAAGGTTTGGTTTCTGCAGTGTTTGCTCAACCTCAACCAAGGCAGCAGAGTCTCGCTTCACTTCAAGGTTGCTTCGGCAGCCTTCATCAACTTTCCTTCTTGGCCTAACCTCAGCGTGCACAAGCACAATCATAGCAGGCTGAGAAAATTTGATCTCATCTCCAGCCCACTGCATTCAACATCATTACTTTCAGGGAAGAAATTGCTGTGACTGCACCAGAGCCCCCAGCTTCACAGAGCCTCAAACCCCTTTTCATGCTCAAAGATTTGAGCTTTTATTGAGATACTGTACTTGTAATGTTCAGGGATGGCACCAATATCACATGTAGCCTGATGTTTTAACAGCTCATTCATATCTGTATCATCTAAATACACTCAGGCCACATTTTTTTTTAAATTTCACAAGTTACTTCTCGAATCTGAGGAATTTCTCAGGAATAGGTTAATTACGGTACCAGCTTCACTGGGATTTTGACTTTGACTTAATTGTGACATTCACAATTAACCCCTTCCACTTTAATTACAATTACATTTCAGAGGCTTCAGGCTTTGGATGAATTTTTAAAGTACTGGCTTCACAACACGGGGTTGATTTAAAGAATGTGCTCTTTCTTTCTCGCTCAAGTGGCTGCTAATAAGCACCAGGTAGGTGAATCAGGGGTTTTGGGAGAAGAGAAATCATATGCAGAGTATGCAGAGGATATGCAGAGGATCTCCAGGACTAGACTTTTGTCCTGAAACAGCCCTAGCACTATTTATTTTTGTCCAGGGAAAAGGTGCAGATTTGTATTTCTTGGCATTGAAATGATGCATGCGGAGTTTGTTCACCCTGAAAAATTAATTGTAGTGGAATCATGTTCCATTACTAAAGCTACTTGAGGGTTCCACCCCAGTAGCTTTTTTCTTTTTGGAACTGACTGAGCTGAATCTTTTTTGATGAAGAGTTTTAATCTGTAAAAGCACACACATAAACATGACTTATCATATTTTTTCCAGTGTTTTCTTTGTCTTTTATGAGAGAAGCACATGTGCAAGTCTGCTGCAAAGGACAGATCGTCCCACAGGATCGTTATAAATTATCCGTAATTGAGCAAAATTTAAGATTATGACTGCTTCATGGCTGGAACTACATACATGGTCGATTGGATGTGTAATATAGAGCACAGTCTCCAGTGGGGGCCATGTTTACTACACAACAAGATTAGACACTTGGGCCACCATGCTTGTTGCT
This sequence comes from Hepsetus odoe, assembly GCA_017165825.1. NCBI lineage: Eukaryota > Metazoa > Chordata > Actinopteri > Characiformes > Hepsetidae > Hepsetus > Hepsetus odoe. The sequence continues at coordinate 2,063 of JABMDN010004770.1, forward strand.
TAACTGCTCTGATTACAAATAAAAACTTAATAACAGCAATTTCTCAGGGCAGCCACAAGCACAAGTCACTGAACACATTAACATCATAAAAACGCTCCATAAGGGTCGCTGGGAGTATAACGCTTATGCTCAGTGCATGACTCTAAATACTCTGTCACTTTGCTCTGTATGGTCACTCTTTGTTTTCTGTGTGTTCAGTGGTGGACATGTGACTTGAAGTTAAGTATTTTAGAGCAATTTTGTGCCTCCTGTATTTGTACACAAATAAAAAAGACAGAATTATTGTGTATAAGCATATGAGCAGTTACGTGTGAAGCCTGTGTTTGTGCTGACAGTGTAAAAAGGATCTAAACAGTTACTAAAGTCAATTTCTTCAAGGGTGGTCATGCATTTGGATCACTTACATTTCATTCCGTCTGTAATTCTCTTTCCCCCGGGTGAGTAACACGTTCACTGTGCCCTGCTCCCAACCCAGCGCCTCTATGAGTTTTTAACCTTCAGATCTGCTGCATAAGCCATTTCCTTTGGCAACCGTTTTCTCTACGCTTTTTAAGAGTCCTCAAAGCTAGCTTCTACATTTTATTCTGTCCACTTTATGCTATTAGTAATGTGTTAGGTGCTACATGATTTATGTTACTAGATACTGGTTAAATAGTTAATTGAGTTTGTGTAATATTTTTTGTATAATTTGTTTGTATAATAGTTTTATTTTACCTTGAACCATAATTTAACCAGGAACTCCCTTGACATCGAAATCTGTTTTTCAAGGAAGTCCTGTCAGTATAAAGCAGGGTAATGGAAAGGGCTGGACTGGCATGTATGTAACTAGTCCACACAATTGGTTGAAAAATGATTTTTCTTTTTTTAGCGTCTATGAATTGTATTTCTTATAAGCTGCTTTGTGAATATTACATTTTTATCATGGAATTGAAGTTCCAAAATGTATGTATGTATTTATTTATTTACTGAACCATCTAATGTAACTTTAATGACTTACTCTAATCGTGTTAATGTTTTTCCCCTTTCTTGATGTAAAATTGTTGTGGGACGCTGGCTGCAGGGTTGCCTGATTTAGTCTCAAAAGCCATTTAATGAATCTGAATTATCTAAAGCTATTAACAAGTTGACCTACGCTCACACTTTCGCTGATTTAATTAGCTTTCACTTTATCTTGCTATGCTTTTAAAGGTTCGGAAATTAAAATATATGATGTTGTTTTAGCTGACAATAAGCAGCTTTTAATCACAGTTTTGAGTTTAATCGAAACTCAAATATAAAATATAAAAACTTTTAGTTTATGTATTTAACTGAATGATCCGTAATCAAAGTACAGTCCCCCTGGAGCATCCTGGGGTTAAGAGTTTTGCCCAGGAACTCAATGGTGGTAGTGCTGGAGATGACCACTACCACTACTCTAAGAACACCTCCATCCTACCCTACCAACTACTACTACTACTACTACTACTACTACTACTACTACTACTACCACCACTACCACCAATACTACTACTGCTGCCACTACTACTACTACTACTACTACTACTACTACTACTACTACTACTAACATAACGCCGCTGCTGCTCTTCTACACTGCTGCACTGCTACTGCCAACAACAACGCCCCTTGCCACTGCTACTACTGCTACTGCTAGTGCTGCATACTGCACTCACCGCGATGCTGCTGCGGCTGCTGCTGCTGCTGCAGCGGCGGCGGCGGCGGCGCTGCTGCTGCTGCTGCTGCTGCTGGCGGCGGCGGCGCTGCTGCTGCTGCTGCTGCGCGGCGGCCGGCGGCTGCTGCTGCTGGTGATCTCAGCAGCAGCGGCGGCGGCGGCGGCGGCGGCTGCTGTAGCGCGCAGCCCAGCGGCAGCAGCGGCGGCGGCGCCAGCGCTGCTGCTGCTGCGCTCAACGGCGGCAGCGGCGGCGCCGCCGCTGCTGCCGCTGCCGCAACGCGGCTGCTGCTGCTGCCGCCGCGCGCGATGCTGCTGCAGACGCTGCTGCGCGCTGTGACTGCTGCTGCTGCCGCCGCTGCTGTTATCTGGCGCCAACCTGCGCCAATGGCTGGCAACCTTGTGGCTGCCAGCTGCTGCTGCTGCTGTGGCTGGCAGCTGTGGCGTGGCAGTGACTTGCTGCTGCTGCTGCCAGTGCAGCAGCAGCAGCCAGCGCTGCTGCTGCTGCTGCTGCTGCTGCTGCTGTGACTACTGCTGCCTGCCACTGCCAGTGCTGCTGTGCTGCTGCCAGCAACCAGCAGCAACTATGCTGCCACTGCAGCAGCAGCAGCAGCTCTGCTGCTGCTGCTACTGCTGTAGTGTAACCAACAGCATTTGCTGCTGCTGTGTGCAGCAACAACTCTTTGTGCTACTACTTCTGCTGTGTGATACTGCTGCTCCTGCCTGCTGGTACTGTGGCTGCTCTGCTGTGCTGCTGTGTGTGGCAGCAACTGCTGCTGCTGCTGCCTGCAACCAACAGCAGCAGCAGCAGCAACTCACTGCTGCTGCTGCTGCTGCCAGCATTCTGCTGCTGCCACTGCACCCAGTGCTCTTTGTGGCTGCTGCCTGCTGCTGCTGCTGCCAGCAGCAGCAGCAGCAGCAACATTTCTTCACTTGCTCTTTGCTGCAGCAGCAGCCCAACCAGCCCGCTGCTACTGTGCTGCTGCTGCTGCTGTGCAGGCTGCTCTCCTGCTGCTACTGCTGCTGTATGACTGCTGCTGCTGCTGCTCTGCATAGTGCTGCTGCCTTACTGCTGCCTGCAACGGCAGCAGCACTGCTGCTGCTGCTGCCTGCTGCTCTTGCAGCAAGCAACTGTAACAGCACTCTTTTCACTGCTGCTGTAACAGCTTGACTCTTTGCTGCTGCTGCCGCACTGCCAGTACTTTTATGCTGCTCTTTGCTCTTTGCTGCTGGTGCTGCTGCTGCTGTAACAACTGCTGCTGCTGCCCCAGC
>JABMDN010004770.1:10000-14776 GCA_017165825.1 Hepsetus odoe
GACAGAGCAGAGAAAGAACTAAAGAACAGAGAGGTGATAAAATGGTGTTGGGTTTCTAAATTGCTAAAATCGTGTTACTTGAAAAAGCAAAGTAGAGATAAAAATGCAGACAGTGGAATAGTTAGGACGCAGGCAGTATGGGTGAGGAAGGAGGGGGAGTTAACAGTTCCAAGTAACGGGCAGAAGAAGTGAAAGTGAAAGTGACTACTTGCCATTGCGAAACACAGCACACAGTGAAACACAAAGCACACCTATGCTTTTCACCCTTACAGACACATGCTGCAGAAGGCAGCTATATCCAGTCCCTGGGGAGCAGTGATGGGGATGGTACCTTGCTTGAGGATACCTCAGGGCAACCTACTGATCTGGGATTTAAACCCTCAACCTACCAATTCTGGCGCCTAGTCCCTAGCCACTTGGCCACCGCTGCCCTAGAGAAGTGAAAAAGAGAGTGCAGGAAGGTTGGAATGGGACGAAAAGAGTGGCAGGAGTGATCTGTACCAGCAAGAGTGAAAGGGAAGCTCTACAGAAAGGAAGTGAGTCCAGCTATATTATATTGTATGTAGACAGTGGCGCTGATGAACAGACAGACTTCAGCTAGAGGTGGCAGAGTTAAAGCTGGACAGGATATGAAATGAGTATATTAGAGGGACAGCTCAGGTTGGACAATTTGGAAATGAGTTTAAAGAAGTGAGATTGCATTGGTTGAACATGTGCAGAGGAGAGACAAAGGATAATATTGGGAAAAGGATGTTGAGGATGGAGCTGCCAAGCAAGAGGAAAAGAGGAAGACCAAAGAAGAAATTTATGAATGTAGTGAAAGAGGAGGATGCTGAAGACAAATTGGAATGGATGATCTGCTGTCAATCTAACAGGAGCAGGCATAAAAAGGAAATGAGACTGACACTCTAAAATCAAATGCTAAATGTTAAGGGGCAATGCATAAAAAGACATTGATTTCCTGTTATTAAATATGAAGGGTCGATTTTCCCCTAATTTTTCTACACTAATGAAAAACATGACCAGGCAAAAGAACTAGGCAACCAAGACTGAAAGATGAGCGGACTATATGTGAGTTATTCCATTTTTAAATGTTTGCATATTAGTATATATGTAATGTATGTCAGCAGGGTATTTGCGTCTGTTGGACATTCATGTTAATTTGTTAATCAGACACTGCTTCTCAGAGTGTCCTACACCTGAGCCAGTAGTGTAGTGTCAAAAACCTATGCATGCAGAATGGAAAGCAATCTACTGCAAATAGTAAATTGTTCCTGGGGGATGCTGACAAGTTAAACATCCCAACACAGTGTCCAGCCTTACAAATGAGATCAATCTGAATGAAATAGCATTGGAGAGAGATTCCTCATTCCTGTCAGAATGAATGAGGATAAGGTTTAATGAATAAGCAATCTGGTGGCTTCTCTGTTTCTAATTTGTATTTCTCAAGGGTTTTGGGCTTCTAGTCATTTGATGTCATCTTGATCACAAAGCTATGCTACAAAGAATTCCACCTGAAAAATATTTCTGAAAACAGCAATGTTACTCCTGCCCTTCAATGATTCTTACACGTGTTGTTTGCTGTCATAATATATGCATAGACAAACAAAAACTGTAATAACCACATCCAACTCAAAAAGAGTTACTGAAAAGAAACTTTACTCATTTTCTTAACCATCCATCCTGATTAGGGTTGCTGGTGGCGCTGGAGTGAAAAGAAGGGAAACACCCTGGATAGGTCACCAGTCCATCACGGTAACTGGTCAGACAGTCATTTTCTGCCACTTGTCCCAAGCGGGGTTACGGGGGGGGTGCTGGAGTCTATCCCAGCTCACACAGGGCGAAGGACGGGGACACACCCTGGACAGGTCACCAGCCCATTGCAGGGAGGAGCGTGACGGGGACGGCACCTTGCTCAAGGGTACCGCAAGGGCAACCTACCGGGAAGGGGTTTGAAACCCCGATCCTCCAATCATGTGGCCAACGCTCTAACCTCTAGGTCACCACTGACCCTCGATAACTAGTGTTACATTATTTTATTTATACTCATTCTACACATCAGCCACTCCTAAGTACCAGATTGTGTTTTCCTTTTAATGTCAAGACTGTTTTATTATGAGTTCTTTATCCAAGCACGCTCTTTCCTCCTAAATCTTGAGAAATATGGTTAATGAGGCATAAAATTATTTCAAATTAGCATCATGCTAAATTAAACATATGACAGCTGAGGTTTGGTGAGGATAATAATGATATTTTAAGAGCAATAGTACATGTTTCCTTAAAGAAATGGGTGGAATGAAGTATTGCCTTTTTAACACCAATAATATCTTGTGGCAAATTAGCAACTGTATGCAATGTGCTCTTGCTGAGGACTGTAGTTATGAATAGGATATGACAGCTTATGACAGAATTTCAGTGTCTCCAGAAAGCTTTATCTATCTATGCTAATGTCTTCGCTACTGTGGCTCATGGAGCTGTAGATCAGGGCAGATCTGTTTTTGGAGACAAGCGAATGAAAGAACACCCTGGCCATTAAATAAAAATGACCCTCTTTCTCCTCTTGCCTCATTAACTGTGAGCATCAATCAGGTGCTGTGGAGCAGCTCCTCTGGGGTGTGCTATCAGAGCAGCCCCTTCCCCATGAGAAAACCATGTACTGCCAAAGGTCTATCCAGATGCCCGCAGTGTCAGTGTACGATACAGTATGTTTGACCACTAAGTGGCAGATGATGTGATGAGGGATTCATTTGTATCATTTATTCCAAGCTCTTTAATGTTGACATTTGCTCAGATAAAACTGTTAACTTCCTCCAAAAAAAGCACAGAGAAAGAAATATTAGACTATTTTAAACAGTGATTTAATTTTGTTGTATTGTTTAATGTGTATTTTTAAAATAAATGTATAAATATCTATTGGAATATATATGGAATATAAGGTACTTTTATATGTAATGGCTATAAGTATGGTAAATGTAGCTTTTTCTACAGTTTTGACTGCTACAGTTATAATGTCTAGGCACATTTCTTCTTCGAATTTGAAGCAAATTTCTTTGTTCGACTAACAGATGTCCCTCATTAGGTCTACACGTATGGGGGGACGGCACCTGCATTTCAAAAAGGATATGTTGAAGTGTGTAGGTGCATGGGCTGAGGATGTATCAGCCCAGCACATTTTGGAATATTTGTATTTTGAGCATGAGTGCACTATCCTTTGGCTTTAAAGAGCCTCAGAGGTTTATTCATACCCACTTGCCTTGACCCTGGATGCTGCAGGCAAAGAAAGGTTAACATGTCATCATAAGTCATGACAATCAGAAGCAATCACTGGGAAGGCTGAGCATGTCAGGAATCCCCCTGCTTTACCTAGCCCTGATCAAATGCACTGCATCACTACTGAATTTGTTACACCACCCTGCTCTACAACAGCTTGATTTTGTGGAGCTACATTAAAATTCTGAGTCACCAACATTAATCTGCTTTTCAGGGTTTGTGGAGAACTTGGCAAAGCACAAAATAACCAGCAACTCATACTGACCTACTTCATGTCCAACATCAAGCCTGATGACTTGAAGTTTCATTATGACTCTTATTTCAATATTCAATATTGATGACTAATGGCTCTCTTTGGGGCAATGGCACTAATCTAAGCTTGGAAGGTAGTTTGACTAGAATGTGATATTGTGTCCAGATAGTCTATCAGACATAATTTAGTATCGTTCATCAACTGGACTAACTTACTGGAACTGCTCTCTTTTTAAAAAGCATATTTTTTTTCTTGAGTCCTGGACCTGTTATGCCATCAGCACGCCCCTGAAGATACTTCATGATTTTGATCTCTCTCACAGAGAGATGCAGTATGTAGACTGTTAAGCTCTGTATGTTTGTACATAACCAATACATCAACATTTCTTAAAATAAAGTCATTCCCATTTCTTAGACGTTTCAGTGATGCAACTGCCCAAGAATCTAACCTTGGGGCCAAACCATTGGAAATGTTGAATTCATGTATAGTAAATAGACAGGTTTGACTCACAGAGGAAGGATATGAGCCAGTGACTGTAGACAAAATATGAAATAAATTGATTTGCTGAAGAATTGAAGAACAAAATCTATAGTGTGCTTATAACTGATTATGCTGTAAATCCTGTTTCATAAGTTACATGCTTTTAGGACTACTACTTAACACAGGATAACATAGGATTTTATAATTAGATGGGTGTTTGTCCTATCAAGGTACACTCCAAAGATTCTTGTGCATAAAAACCTCACAGGACTATGATCCATCCAAGAGATGGTAATTTATGATCCATGCTTGGCCTGCAGCTCCATTTATAGGCAGTAACAAATGGATAGATTTGGGCTCTCAAGGCAGACAGGGTTGCTGATTGAGATGTGATCACCAGACGGATTGAAGTCACTAGGCTCCGTGTGCTCACTGACGCCTTGAGAGATGGTGGTATTAATCAGCGATGGCCTTCCCTGGGACACGTGTCTTAAATCTGCAGATGTAAACAGAGTGAGGGGTCTGAGACAGCAGGCTGGACTCCACAGAGGTCCAGCTTAATGACAGTAGATATTTTACAACCTTTACAGCCATCAGATGCCAGGCCTTCAGCCTTGATGCAGCCAGGTCAGATCACTTGTCATCTGCAGTATTGAATACTGAACCTTCACTCCACACACACACACAGTTCAATGATGCTTACAGTTAATATATAAAGAAAATGTGTATATATATATATATATATATATATATATATATATATATATATATAT